>ML416538.1:14960-142254 GCA_005239525.1 Nicotiana knightiana | reverse complement strand
CTTCTGGAGGGCGGAACAAATCCTTATTCACTTCAAGTGATCGAACAACCATTGGTGTACTCAGTGGGTGCACTTTGTCCATGTAAAAGCGTTTTAAGACCCTTTCTGTATAGGCAAATTGATAGATAAAGATCTCGTCTGCTAAATGTTCAATTTGCAGACCAAGACAAGATTTTGTCTTTCCAAGATCTTTCATCTCAAATTCTTTCTTAAGATATTCAATTGCCTTTTGGAGCTCTTCGGGAGTTCCAACAAGATTTATGTCATCAACATAAATAGCAAGTATAACAAATTCTGATGCCATTTTCTTTATAAAAATACATGGACAAATAACATCATTTATGTAACCTTCTTTAAGCAAATATTCACTAAGGCGATTATACCACATGCGCCCAGATTGCTTTAAACCTTACAAAGATCTTTGTAATCTGATTGAATACATTTCCCGAGATTTTAAATTTGCTTCGGGCATTTTAAATCCTTCAGGGATTTTCATGTAAATTTCATTATCAAGTGACCCGTACAGATAAACTGTAACCATATCCATTAGATGTATTTCAAGCCTTCCATGTACGTCTAAACTGATGAGATATTGAAATGTTATGGCATCCATAACGGGTGAATATGTTTCTTCATAATCGACTCCAGGTCGTTGTGAGAATCCTTGTGCGACAAGGCGAGCCTTGTATCTTTCAACTTCATCTTTATCATTTCTTTTCCGCAAAAAAAACCGATTTATGACCAACTGGCTTTATACCAGCAGGTGTTTGGACTACTGGCCCAAAGACCTCTCTTTTAGCAAGGGACTTCAATTCCGATTGAATTGCCTCTTGCCATTTTGGCCAATCAGATCTTTGTCGACATTCTTCGACAGATCGGGGTTCAAGATCCTCACTATCTTGCATAATGTTTAGTGCAACATTATATGCAAAAATATTATCCACCACTATTTCAGATCGATTTAAATTAATCCCATCACCAGTAGAACTTATTAAAAGTTCCTCACTCACCTGAGTCTCGGGTTCATTGATTTCTTCAGGAATCTCAGAACTAATCAGATCTTGGGTCTCTTCAGGAGATCCCTTCATAGTATTATTTTGATCATTTGTCGATTTTTTTTTTCTAGGTTTTCGATCCTTAGAACCCAAAGGCCTACCACGCTTCAGGCGTGTTTTGGGTTTACTAACTATCATGCTAGTAGATGGTCCTGCTGGGACATCAATTCGGATAAGCACATTATTTGCAGTGATATGTGTTAGTAATCCTTTTCAAATCAGTAAATGCATCTGGCATTTGATTTGCTATATTCTGTAAATGGATGATCTTCTGGACCTCCTGATTACATATAGGGGTACGTGGATCAAAATGAGATAATGATGAAACTTTCCACACAATTTCTCTTTTGATTTCCTTTTTCTCTCCCCCTAATTGTGGGAAATTTGTTTCATTAAATCAACAATCTGCAAATCGAGCAGTAAATAAATCTCCCGTCAATGGTTCAAGATAGAGAATAATAGAGGGTGATTCAAACCCAATATATATTCCTAACCTTCTCTATGGGCCCATCTTACTACGTTGTGGTGGTGCTACTGGCACATATACAGCGAAACCAAAAATTCGTAGATGGGCAATATTTGGTTCATGACCAAAAACTAATTGTGACGAAGAATATTTATTAAAATGTGTCAGTCTGAGACGAATAAGTGATGTTGCATGCAAAATAGCATGTCCCCAAACAATATGGGCAATTTTATTTTCATAAGTAGTGGTCTTGCTATCAATTGTAGGCGTTTAATAAATGACTTTGCAAGGCCATTTTGAGTATGAACATATGCTACAGGATGTTCAACTTTTATCCCAATTGATAGACAATAATCATCAAAACCTTGAGATGAGAATTCTCCAGCATTATCAAGGCGAATAGCCTTTATAGGATAATCTGGGAATTGTGCCCTTAATCGAATTATTTGGGCTAATAGCTTTGCAAACGCCAGGTTGCGAGATGATAGTAGGCATACATGAGACCATCTTGAAGATGCATCTATTAGGACCATAAAATATCTAAACAACCCACTTGGTGGGTGAATAGGTCCACATATATCCCCATGTATACGCTCTAAAAAGGCAGGGGATTCCATGCTAACCTTCATTGGTGATGGTCTAGTTATCATTTTACCTTGATAACAAGCATCACAAGAAAATTCATCATTTGTAAGAATCTTCAGGTTCTTTAGTGGATGTCCACTTGAATTTTCAATAATTCGTCTCATCATTATTGATCCAGGATGGCCCAAACGGCCATGCCAAATCTCAAAAGTATTTGAATCAGTAAACTTCTGGTTTACGGTAGAGTGTGCTTCAATTGCACTGATCTTTGAATAGTATACGCCAGAAGATAAAGTTGGTAACTTTTCTACGATGCATTTCCGGCCAGAAATATTCTTTGTAATACAAAGATATTCCTCGTTCATTTCATCTATTGTCTCAACATGATACCCATTTCGGCGGATATCTATAAAACTCAACAAGTTTCTTCGGGACTTGGAGGAGAATAATGCATTGTTTATAATAAGTTTTGTTCCCTTAGACAGAAATACAATTGCTCTTCCGGAGCCTTCAATCAAACTTATATTACCAGAAATTGTAGAAACATTTGCTTTTTCCTTATGCAAATAAGAAAAGTATTTCTGATCTTTGAATATGGCATGAGTTGTTCCACTATCAATTATACAAATATCTTCATGATTGGTCTTTGATCCAAACATAATTTGAGGATTATCCATATTCTTCAAAATGACATAAACAAAATATATTATAATAAACATTATTATCAAAACGTAACTTCTATTACATAACCATACTATCTACTACAAACAACAAAAATTAAAATATTTACATTTCTACAGATTCATCAGCGATTACATGACTTGTTTCTCCTTCTGGGAGTGCAAAGTAATCAGCTACATCCAAATGCATGAAGTCTAAATTATCTTCAAAAATAAAATTTGCTTCAGCATTTTTGTCTGTCTTCTTCAGGGAGGCTTGATAAAGCTCAACCAGGTGCTTTGGCGTACGTCAGGTACGTGACCAGTGCCCTTTCCCCCACATCTATAACATGCATGTTCTGCATTTGTTGCTTGCACCGCTTCATGCTTTTGTTCCTTCCTTTTCCACTGCTGGTAGTTAGGAGGGTTCTTTGGTGCATTATTATTACCATGATTATATTTTATTTCCCGACCACGGTCATGACCACGATTGGGGCCACGACCTCTTCCATACTTAGCTTGGTGGAAGTTCATCTCATTAACTTCAGGGAATGGACAAGAACCAGTTGGTCGGCTTTCATGGTTTTTCATTAATAGCCCATTATGTTGCTCGGCTACAAGAAGATGGGAGATAAGTTCAGAATACTTTTTGAATCCCATCTCTCGATATTGCTGCTGCAGGAGCATATTCGAGGCATGAAAAGTGGTGAAAGTTTTCTCCAACATATCATGATCAGTAATATTATCACCACATAATTTCATATGGGAAATAATCCTGAACATAGCATAATTATACTCACTGATAGATTTAAAATCTTGTAGCCTTAAATGAGTCCAGTCATAACGTGCCTGTGGAAGAACGACCATCTTCAGGTGGTCATATCTATCTTTCAAATTATTCCACAGTATGACTGGATCTTTAATAGTGAGATATTCCATTTTCAAGCCTTCATCAAGGTGATGGCGTAGGAATATCATGGCTTTGGCACGGTCTTGGTTTGATGCTTGATTTTTGTCCTTGATGGTGTCTGCCAGACCCATCGCATCAAGATGAATTTCAGCATCAAGCACCCAAGACATGTAGCTTTTACCCGATATATCCAAGGCTACAAATTCAAGTTTAGAAATATTTGACATTATTTAGAAAAAGAAAGTACGTACCTTTGATACTTTCAAAGTATTTGCTCGAGATGGCAGAGTCTCGTGCTGATAACGTGTTATAAAATAACGACTGTAAAGTAAATAAACTAAAGACAAGTGTAGAGAGAAACTGATATATTATTGAACTTTCAAATTGATGTACATAATGAACTGAAATCTCCTCTATTTATAGAAGAAGGAAGTTGTAGTGTAAGTTGCTGTGTAAGTTGCTTGTAAGCTGCTACTGCAAGTTGCTGTGTAAGCTTCTTGTAAGCTGCTACTGTACCAGATGTAGATAATCTTCTTCCGGGGGGGGTAATGTTTATCCATAACAGAGTACCAAAATGATAAGCTTCTTCAGGAGGCTTATTTCTAATAGAGTACTAAATAGATAAACATATTTACGGCAGTGTCCCATATAGATAAGCTTCTTCAGGAAGCTTATTTACAACGGAGTACTAAATGAACATCCATTATATAATATATATTTATAACAGTAATTATATATATTATTTAAAAATTATTAACAAAAATAAAATAACTTACAGAAATAGTTAAATTCACGATACCAAAAATGATAGTCTTTTTATAAAGGCAAAATGCATAGTTACCCCATCAACCTTTGACCCAAATCCATGTTACACACCCAACAAACACAGGTAAAACTTGCATATCCAATCTTTCCCAAGCGTGTCTAAGACCCCCCGAACTTGACCATCACTTTGTACGTGTAAAGCAGCAACACAAAAGCGCGTTCAACATTAAACCCGTTTGTTCTCAGCCGTTATAGCCTTGGATATTTCTCCTCATCCATTAGCTTCAAAGATTTTTCTTCTTCTTCTTCTTCATCAATCTTCTTTATCTTGTATAATTCATCTCTAAATTAGAGCGTATTATCAATTTCGAACCCTTTCTTTGAGTTTTCGCCCAAAATTAGAAATCTAGGGTTCTTGTCTAATGCATAATTTTAAGCATATTTGTCGATGTGGTGAAGAAGTTGTGCTTATAATTTCATGGAGCATCTATAATCCTGGTCGTCGTTTTTATGGGTGTAGATTCTATGAGGTAAGCTTAGTATTAAAAATCTGGTTTAATTAATTTTTTTGAGTTTTTAACACTGAAATCTTCTTATTTCCAGAAGGACAGTGGTAGGGGGTGTAAATTTTTTGTAAGGTTCGATCATCCTACTCTGGAGCACTTAAAAGGTATTATCTTGGGGATTCTTAAAAAGAAAAAGGCGTTGGATGAATTCGCGAAGGCAAGTAGAAATCAAAGAAATTGGAGGAGATTTATAGTTTTGGTATTAATCGTAATTGTATTCAAGGTGACTATGTTTGGCACCAAAGACTGTTACATAATGTAAAACCTGTAAAATGATCTATGAACCATCTATCGTAGTAGTTAGGTTTTTTTCACCTTTGTTGCAAGTGTAATCCTTTTGCATCTTCTTGAAGTGTAATATTTTGTGCTAATGAATGAAGTATATTCTGCCATAGCTTTTGTTGATGGTGTTGGTATTGGCCGTGTGTTCATTTTCTAAGTATTACAGTAGAATTCATTAACTTGTGCTTCAGCTGCAGCTTATGTTTCAGCATTCATAACTGCACTTTTTATATAGCTTGATGACATAGCTGCAGCTTATGTTTTCAGCATTCATAACTTGTGCTTCAGTTGCAGCTATATCCACGTTTAATAAAGACTACCATAGCATATAAAAGCTAAAAAAATGCCATCAAGATAATCGCAAACTGCTTCCATTTCAAAAAGAAAGGTGTTCAACAACATTAAACATAACATATAATAACTGCACATAGCAACCTTAACAGTTTGGTTGCAGTTCTATTGTTCAAAAATTACACTAGACTTCAAAACAAACTTAGCATCATATAAACAACACAACATGCTAATTAGTCTTAGTCGGTTGAGAGGATGAACTTGCTTGATTGAGGTTGGCATGGGATGCAGCAGCTCTTTAGAGTTGCCTTGTTGTAATGGTTGGTTTATCATTCCACTTGACTTCTTTGGTTGGTTTGTAAGCACACTCTCACATATCAACAGAAGATCTTTTTTGATCAGGTGTAACCACTCTTTGAATACCACCACCAGACTGCCAAGAAAAGGACTTGATTAATAATAATCACAACAAAGTGCATAAGTTGAAATTGTGCAATACTTACAAAAAAAGACTTAAAGCCATAGCCATCTTGGAATAGTCCAAACCCAGAGCTGACCCTACCTCTTGCAGTCCCTCTTCCCCTACCAACACCAGTAGCTGGAACACTTTTTCTGCCCCTGCCTCTTCCAGTTGAATTATGTGCAACAAGTGTAGCTTGTGTAGTAGTATAACTTGTAGCAGGAGTGGAACTTGTAACAGGAGTAGAACTATTCTGAGCTCTCCCTATAAAGAAAAAAGCATTTGCAGGAGTAGAACCTGCAGGTCTTGGATCCATTTTGCATCCTCTCTTGTTGTGTCCATAACCACCACAATTTGAGCAGCTCATTTCCATACCCCTCCTTGATAACTTGCCAGATTTAGGATGTTCTGTTTTTTCTCTTCTCCTCTTCTTTTTGGGCCTGCCAGGCATCTTCTTAATTGATGGAGGCTCAATGGGTGGATTGATAGATGCTGGCCACATTATCATGCTAGGTACTGGTTGAATAAATGTTGAGTATGCTTTCAAGTAAGTTGATTTATGGTACCAACGGGATATGTAATTAAGAGGCTCAATCTCTTTGAAGTGCATTGCAAAAATTGCATGAGCACAAGGATACCCTTAAGCATCCAAGACTTGCAGTTGCATGTCTGATTTTGCATATTCACACAATACTTGTATGGACCATCCTCAATCTCATATCCAACATCACCATTCCACCTGATAGTACACTTCATTGAATGAGCCATGTTTTCTTGAAACACTTTCATAGCAATGGGAGATATATCACATATCCATGTGTTTGCAAACTCCTTCATCTTCCCTACCCCCTCCATCATTTTCACCCTTATTTCTTCCAACATAGTGATAATTATCTTGTATCTCTCAGATAGTATCTATGCATTGAAGGTTTCACACATATGGTTGTCAATTACATCACACTTAATGTCATAGTTGAAGTATGCTCTTACTCAGGTTTCCTTATTATAAGTGACTCACATATCCCATTACCAAGCTGGTACAGCTTATCCATTTGGATATTCAATTCAGCAACACATGATGATCTTGCACACCTCCAGAAGCATTTTATTCTTTCCAAACCTCTCCAATTCTTTGACCAGTTTGCTAAAATATGCCTAGTACACCACCTATGTTCACTTTCAGGCAACAAATCATTTACTGCCTTAAGTATGCCCTGCATTTCAAGCAAACATTAGAAAATGCATTAGTTATATTAGTCATAAAATGCCTTAGCCATAAATCAGACACAACAGATATTACCTTATGTATGTCAGACATAATAGTGAGATTTCTACCTTCCTGCAACATCAAGTCATCAATCAAACACTTGATATACCAACTCCAAGTGTAAGTGTTCTCAACCTCTACAATGGCCCAAGCAATTGGAAACATCTGATTATTTCCATCTTTAGATACAGCTACAAGTAGTTGTCCCTTGCACATTCATTTAAGCCTCAATTCATCAAACCCACTGTCTATACCAGCATCTCCTAGATTTATGTCACCCTTATCTTTAGGCCTTTCACTCCTTTTCCTCCTATGCTTCCTCAACACTTCCCTGCACTCCCCAAACTCTTCATGTACATCAAAACCAGATTGATTATCATCATGAACATCTACATCAACTCCATCATTCTCAGACTCAGATGAATTATCAAAATCTGAGTCATTCTCCTTATCAAGCTCACCTCCATCATCTTCCTTTGTTTCCCCCTCTGGTTCTCCCTTTTCAACAACAAGTTCTCCCCTTTGTTCTTCTGAGTTTATAATGACTTTATCAGCCTCACTATTTGTCCTACCTCAAAGAAAGGGGAAAAAAAGTTGGCCTAGTTGCATTTATGTCAACAACCATTAAAGGGGCAGCATGTGTGACATAATTATCTAGGGTATTCCTATCCTCCAATTCATTTGAAATGTCTAATATATCCTTATCAGTTAGTATATTTACCAATTTATCAGTTCTGTCCATGGGACAAATATACAACTCGGCAACATCTTTTAACCTCATTTGATTAGTGTAGTCCATAAGCTCAAAAAATGATAACCTATCCACATCTACATCTAATGTCAATGACTGACTATCCCCCTACCAATCCCCTCACATAATGAGCAAAATTACCTGGAACTAACATCTCATCATGATACCATTTTAATGAAATTAATTTAAAAGATATTTTTCCTTCAAAAGGGGGGCAAAGCAATAATGAATAAAGAAAAGCAAAATCTACACATAAAGCCACAACAGTAATGAATAAAGAAAGGCAAACGCTACACATAAGGCCACAGTAATGAATAAAGAAATAAAAAACTAAACATAAAGCCAAATCAGTAATGAATAATGAATTAAAAAGCTAAACATAAAGCCAAAGCAATTCACAATATTAAAATCAGGTGTAACAATAAAGAACAAAAAAAACCTAACTTTAGACACCATTTACAAACAGCCGAATACAACAAACAATAAAAATCAATTAAAAATAGAGAAACGACAAACAAAAGTTAACATTGAGAATGAAAAAGGATTCCCCTTCAGAAAAGTACAAAACCCTAAATCAACTAAACATAAATAACAAAAAATAAAACCCACATGCACTGGAGCGGATAAAATGTGCATATCTCACCTAAAAGACTTGAAATCAACCGCTTGTGAGCGGTATAATTACCCGACGCAGATCATATCCACATGCACTGGACGAATCTCCTTTGTTGGTTTCAATGGAAGAAGAAAGAAGAGTCGAGAAATGGGGAATTTGTTTTGGGTTATTATCTCTTAGGCTTTTAATCGAAGTGGGTCGGGTCGGTTACCATTTTATTCGTTTATTTGACATATGGGTCGAGTACTTTAATGTAAGTCAAGCGCGTGTAATATATGCTATGAATTATTAAAAGGGCTGGTCAAGTTCGGGGGGTCTTAGACACGCTTGGGAAAGGTTGAATGTGTAAAGCTTTACCCGTGTTTGTTGGGTGTGTAACAGGGATTTGGCTCAAAGGTTGATGGGGTAACTATGCATTTTTTCCTTTATAAATATTGTTTTCGCTATGAAGCAACTTCGTGCAGTTTTTGCGCCCTTGATTCTTGCCTTATCTTACTCAGTAAAGCAACCTTTCGCGCTAGGCGCCGACCTCTCCGCCACCAGCACAAGTGAATAAGAAAAGATCACGTCGCCAACGGTGGCGATATCACCCGTAAAATCCCACTTTGGATGAGCAGAGTTAGGCCGTCTTTTTCCCTTATTTAGAAATTGCGTATAGACCCATGGGCCTTCTACCTCCACGCGGCATTGCTCTGTCAGGCTTTCGCCTATAGCGGAAAATTCCCCAATGCTGCCTCACCAAAAGGAGTGATGGCATTTTGCAAGTTAGATATTTTTCATTAAATATAATTTTATTATATATTTTAAATAAAATAATTATGATTTGTCCTTGTTATGTAACTGCAGAATATGTACATTTTATTTTTTAATAATAAAATTTAGATCTCCAAACTTATACCAAAAAGTTAAATGGAAAAAGGCACTACGATTTTAAAAAAATTATGTCCAACATATTCTTTTTATTGAAAAATGACAGAATATGCTTATTTTGAAGATTTCATCCCCCTTCTTATGCCTAAGCTCCATCTAAGTCCTTCTCCTTTTTTTCACTATTTTGTCTTGTTCATTTCCTTTTATTTTTTCTATTTTATTGTTGTTTTTTCTCACTTTTTTTTATTTCTAGTAAAATTTTGCACTTAATTTTATTTTTATTATTTTTATTTTATTTATTTTTGTTCTGATTGACGAGACAGGAGGCGGTGTTAACTAGATGTTGGAGGCTTGGAGAAGGCCTAGCTAGCTACGGTGCTCTTACATGGGCCAATGAGGTCGTGCATACCTCTTTGAAGGTATGATGCAAGTTATCCTCTTTCACTCTTGTATATGAAATTTACCATATCTGACTGGTTTATTTCCTGTAGATTAACCTTATAGGCATGGAGCTTATGAAGAGGATTTCAAACACGGACCAAGAGACAAAAGAGTTGCAGGCCGATGTTGATAATTGGAGAGCACAGTGTGATAGCCTAAGGATTGACATGGATGCTTTAGAAGAGGAAAGGAGTACCTTGAAGCGGCAGATGAGACTCATGGCAGCAGAACTGGCAGTGGAGAGGGCTTCTTGCAGTCAGGCTGATAAAGATAAGAGTGTTCTGGAGTCTTCGTTCGCGGAGCAGCTGTCCTGTGCCTCAGAGAATATTAGAGACTTGAAGAACTTGTTGGGGCAGAAGGAGGAATACTCAGGCGAGCTCGTGCAATCACTCACTCGTACTCAAGAAGACCTTCACAGGGCTTTAGACAAAGCTCAAACTTTGGAGGAGTCGATTGTTCCATTAAGGGTCGCCCATGAAGCTGCGGAAGCGGAGAAGGACGGATTGAGAGCTGAGCTTCAAGTATGGGCAAAGGATTATGAAGATTTGGAAGAGATGGCTGATGTCGATGTGAGCTGGGCGTATATGAATTCTCGCCTTGACACATTGATGGAAATGAGTCAAGAGGGTTTTGATGGTGAGATTCCAGCCGCTCATGACTCTTCATCCCTAGTTGCTCCTGCTCCTTCTACCACTGAAGTCAACCCCTCTCTTGAAAAGATTTAGTTGGTTTCTTTGTATCAATTGGTGGTTACCCCAGTCCCATCGAGGGTAAATTTGGATTTTCTTAAAGTCCCCAAATGACAACTTAGGGGCACCACAATGTATATAAAAAATTTATACGGCTAAGTATAAGTTAATACTTAGTTTTAGCCGTTTTAATATATAAATGTTAGTTCGACTTTTGTTGAGTTTCTGTTTCACTCTTTAAGTCTTTTGCATGCTTCATTTTTTGAGGTTTTAGTTTTACCTTCGAGTTTTGCATGGGGAATGCTTTAGACTACTCGTACCTTTTTTGTAATAGGCACGGTGTCATATTAAATGTGTGCCTTTTTGTAACAGGCATAGTTTAAGGAAGAGGGCCCTTTATAATTGGCATGAAGAAGACGTCTCAACTTCATGATAATGCAATAGAGTAATAGGAATTTTACACATGTTTAAGAATGTTTCCAAGGAAAGTTTTTCTTGTTTGAACTTCCATGACATTTTACATGTGTTTGATTATCGTCTAAAACTCATGCTTGCAACTGTTTTTGTTTAACAGATTTGATATACTCTTGTATTTCGGAACTGTTTTTAATAGGTAACAATTTTCGATATTAATACAAGGAAACAACTATTTTTTATTAGTAAAAGTTTTTGTAAAGATTGGGGTTTTTACCCGCAACTGTTTTGGAAACAGTTTTCTAATAAGTGCGAGGGAAATGTTTTCTTATTCGTAACTGTTTTTATTTGATAACAGTTTCTTGAAAAAATACAAGGATTTAGATCTTTTCATCCATAACTGTTTTATTTGAGAACAGTTTTTTTGAATGAGTACATTGATGATGATCTTTTACCCCTAACTGTTTTTGTTACAACAACTTTGAATAAGTATAAAGATGTACATTTCTTTCTCGTGACTAATATTTTGCCTTTCAACCTGAATATGTTCGAAGGTTTTTGCTTTTTGCATTAGGATTTGTATTTGAATGGCTCTTTTGATTTCTTTCGATTCTGCTCATGTCACTTGTCTCGTAGGGTAGATGGTTTTTCAGGCTCGAACTTTTGACTTTCTGATAGTATTCTTTGCTTAGTCTTAGCCCTCCATACTGTATAGTCCCCCAAGTGTTTGAGATTTGAAAAATAAAATCTCGAGCACTTGATTATTCCTTCCTTGTGATCCTTTTCCTGAAAAGGAAAAACATTCCGGACTCGAAGGTATATAGTTTTTTAGATGATGACTGCTTAAACCTTTTAAAACGTCCATCAGAAAGTGTAACCCTAGACCGGGAATTGTGTTATTTCCTCGCGTCTTTGCAGGTCTAACATCATCATCTGGTGATGGGTTAGCTTTATGCCTATCATCTAAAAAAGTTAGCAAAATTTTAAATGTTCAAAATAAAATCAAACATGTTATACCTGTCCTCTAGCTATGGGAAGAGGTCCCACTATGTCCATACCCCATTTCATGAAAGGCCATGGGATATTATTGGATGTAATAATTCCGCTGGTCGATGCATGTTATTGGCAAACCTTTGGCATCTGTCACATTTGGATACGAAGTTCTCGGCTTCTTCTTCCATTTTAGGCCAATAGTATCCAGCTCTGATTAGTGTTTTCACTAAGGATATCGCCCCTGAGTGATTTCCACAGTGTCCTTCGTGGACTTATTTCATCATAAATTTCGTTTGGTTAGGTCCGAGGTATTTAGCTAGGGGTCCTCCAGACATTTTGCGATAAAGTGAGTTGCGAATAAGGCGGTACCGTGCAGCTTTGCGGCAAAGTGCCTGAGCTACTTTCATGTCTTCAGGTACGGTGCCATTCTGCAAAAAATTAAGAATTTCGTTTCTCCAGTCGCAGGTTAGGTTGTTGAAAGTTACCTCATTCCTGTCCTGGTCTATTATTGAATGAAATAGTTGAACGACAATTGTATTTTCTTTGTTCGTTACTTCGGTGACTGTTGCGAGGTTAGCTAATACATCTGCTTCTGCATTTTCCTCTCTAGGTATTTGCATTACCTTCCATGTTTTGAATTGTCTCACGAGCTCTCGTGCTTTTTCAAGATATTGTTGCATTCTAGTCTCTCGAGCGATGTAAGTCCCTTGTATCTGATTTACTACAAGTTAGGAATCGCTATTGATCACAATTTGCTCGGTTGAGAGTTCCCGTGCGAGTTCAAGCCCTGCAATAACAGCTTCGTACTCTGCTTCATTGTTAGTTATAGGATAACACTTGATAGCTTGCCGTGTCTTTTCACCCGTGGGTGATATCAAGACTATGCCTAAGCCGGCGCCTTTTATATTTGAAGAACCATCGGTGAACAAGGTCCATAGGCCTGGATTAACACCGTTAAAGAGTTGTAACTCTTTTTCTACTTCAGATACAATGCTATTACTAAAGTCAACAACAAAATCATCTAGTATTTGAGACTTAATTGCAGTCCTAGGTTGATAGATAATTTCATGCTCACTTATTTCTATGGCCCACTTGGCTAATCTTCCTGACAATTCCTGTTTATGCAGAATATTTCTTAAAGGATATGAGGTCACTATGGTGATTGGGTGGCATTGAAAATAGGGTCGTACTTTTCTAGATGCCATTACTAAGCTAAGACTAACTTTTCCAGATGTGGATATCTAGTCTCAGCATCTAGCAAAGTTTTACTTACATAATAGACATGTGATTGTTTACCTTTTTCTTCTCTTACCAATACTGCACTTACAGCAATTTCTGAGACAGCCAGGTAGATGTACAATCTTTCCCCTTCTTTTGGATTTGAAAGCAGTGGTGGTTTCGATAGATAAATCTTTAAATTCTTGAGGGCTTGTTGGCATTCTTCAGTCCATTCGAACTAATTCTGCTTTTTGAGAACTGAGAAAAAAAAAGTCGACCCCGGGCCCGCACCTCGGAACCCAAAAATTTACAAAATCCGAACACTCATTCAATTACGAGCCCAACAATACTAATTTCATCAAATTTCCATACTAAATCGATGTTCAAACCCAATTATTCTCTTTTGAAAAGTTTTGGATAATAACCCCCAATTCTCCAATCAAAATATGAATTAATTCAAAAAATGAACTTCTGTAATGATATTAAAATACAAAAATTATACTTAGATACTGACCCCCATGAAAATACGAGAAGAATGCCACAAAAATCACCTCAATTGGAGCTCTAGAACTCAAGATATGCTCAAAATACCAAATGACGCGGTCTGATTTTTTATACTGAGTAATTTTCGCTTTTGCGACAAAAATATCCGCACATGCGCATTTCCAGCTGTGATTTCCGCTTTTGCGGTCCATTTTTTGCACCCGCGGCTCCGCAGATGCGGATCCAACTTCGCATCTGCGAAGCACCAGCACCAGCACCAGCACCAGCTCTCTTCTCTGACACTAAAATGAGCATAACTTCCTCATACGATATCAAAATTCGACGATTCTTTTTGCTATAGCTCTGTACTTATGATCGGATCTAATGCTTCAATTAAAATAGAAATTGGAGCTCATTTAATTAATGTGGTACCATTTATTCTTTAAGAAACGACGTCTAAACATAAAAAACGAGCGCAACACAACTCAAACCTATCTGAAACTCACCCGAGCCCTTCGGGATCCCGTCCGAACATACCAATAAGTTCAATAACCTAGCACGGACCCGCTCGAGGCCTCAAATCAAACAAAGACGAAACTATGAATCGCACCATGAATCAAACTTATGAACTTCCAAATCTTCCAACTTCTGAAACTCGTGTCGAAACCTATCAAACCAACCCGGAATGACGTCAAATTTTGCAAGCAAGTCCCAATTGACATAACAGAGCTGTCCAACTCTCGGAATTGCCTTTCGACCCCGGTATAATGAAAGTCAACTGTGGGTCAAACGTCCAATTTTCCAAACTTCAACTTTTTCAATTTTCGCCGATTTGCCTCAATTTACTCTACGGACATCCAAATCCAAATCCTGACGGGCGTCTATTTTAAAAATCAACATACGAAGCTGCTGACATCATCGAAAACTCATTCCGGAGTCGTTTACACAAAAGTCACATATCGACCAAATTCTTACCGCTTAAACTTCCAAAACTAGATTCCTTCTTCCAATTCGACTCTGAATCATCCGGTAACTGAATTCAACCAAGCACGCAAGTCGATATAGATAATATGAAGATGTTCAAGACATTATGTCGCCGAACAGAGCTTAAATTCTCAAAACGACCGCCAGGTCGTTACAGAAATAGCCTTTGTACCTACACAAGATAGGGGTAATGTCTGCGTATACACTACCCTCCCTAGACCCAACTTGTGGAATTATACTAGTATGTTGGTGGTGATAGTGGTTTTGATTTTTTTTTTTGTAGTTATTTTTTCTTCTTTTTTTAATTCTTTCTAGTAACAATCTTTCACTTTTTGTTAGGGTTGTGCATAATTTGGTAAATACAGAATTACCATACCGAAATTAATAAATTTAATATTTGGTATTCAATATTTTGGTATTTGGTATGATATTTTGTTTAAGTTTGTAAGAAAAAATAGTATTAGATATTTAAGAATAAAATACCGAAATACTGACACTGTACCGAAATATATACTAAGTTACACAATAAACATATGATCTATCATAACATAAATATTAAAGTTGTAAATTTTACTTTTCATTATTTTTATAGTTTTCTTTAACCTTTACCACCTTTTCCCCCCACTATCCTTGCCTTCCCCCTTTTCTTTGGTGTGCCTACTTACGTTTCAACCTTTCTCCCGTATAGGTTTAACATTTTGATTTTCATATTTTTTTCACTATATTATAATATTTTTATTTTCGTATTTTGGAATACCTTACTTAAGAATATTACAGTCTGCGGCTTTATGCACTAGTTAATATTCGAGCCGAACAAACCGATGTTACCAAATCGAAATAACCGAAACCAAAATCGAAATCGAAAGGAGAAAAGTCCAACCATACCGAATTTAATTAGGTATAGTATTATATAATATTTTTAAAAATCGAATACCAAAAATACCGAACTGAAATGTCTAAATACAGTATCGTACCGACCGACGTACATCCGTACCTTTTGTTACTTTATTTTGTTTTCTTAAATTTTTACTGTATTTTTAATTTTTTTTAATTTTGTTATTTCCAGTAAAATCTCTTCATCAAAAATATAATTGTCACTCTTTTTTACTTTTTTAAAAAAAATCTTTTTCCTGTTTTATTATTATTTGTTACTTTATTTTTTCTTTTTAATAAAATTTTGCACTCTTTTTCAGTTTTTTATTTTCTTTTCTTTTTTGTAGTTTTTAAATTCTTTTTTTGTTCTCTCTAGTAACAATCCCTTACTCTAGCACTTTCTTTTTCCTGTCTTTATGTTTATTAATTTTTATTTTTTCAGTAAAATCTATTCGTCCAAAATATTTGTCATTTTTTACCCCCTTTTATTATTACTAGATTAGAGTAGGCACATTGCGTGTGTATCCTATTTAAATGAGAAAAAAGTCTTTTAAAAAATTATATAAATATTATATTAAAAATTATATTTTAGTTATTATAGATTAAAAAACTAAGAGACATATGATGGAAATCAAAAGGTCATTATATAAAAAAGGATGTTTTGTTGGATAATGTTCGCTTGGACATTAAAATATGTCAACACTGATATCCATGATAAATAACCAAATTATGTAAAGCCAAGCTAATTAGTTTATTTGATAACAATATGAAATAAGAGCACGAAGAAATGTGTTGATCACATTAACTAGCTCAATAAAAGAATAAATTCTATCCCACAAAAGTTTTCAAGTGCGTTAGACTAGTCAATAAAGGAATGACAGAGTAGTTGATCCCGACCCTTGCCGGTAAAGAAGCTTCTTTAAGACACTGAGTTGCGTCAGGAAGAGTAGAGTTAGAAGAAGAGCTAAAAGCTTGAGTTGAATCAGCTCAGAGTTCAAGCTCCTTTTCTTTATAATAAGCTTCCACTTTTTGATTCGTCCAATTTTATCATTCAAGCTCTCATCATAAAGCTGCAACAAGAATTCTTCATGCGAGACTTAAGACTCATTAAAAAATGAACATTGGCGTTGAAATTCTTTGAACCAAATCAGTTTTGTTCCTATCTCAACGAAAAAAAATTCTGACTTGCTTGCTCGCTTGATCACTGGAATCGAAGCCAACACAAGGATGGGAGGGCAAAATTTAAGTTTAGGATCGAATTCTCGTGCTCTTAAAAATGTATATATATAAATACAGATAGTGAATATAAGTTGCACATGTACTTCATGTGAACTTAAAGAGCATATTCTTTAATATATCTTATGAAATATAATTGTTATTTTAGTGATCTAATACTATATTCAAAACTTTGTGTGTGAACTTGCTAATTCGAAAATCAAAATTTTGTTAAATATATTTTGTTAGCCACATTTAATAAAATTTCGACAAGATAAATGAACAAGAACTTTTAACTTATCGAAGCAATGATGAATCTAGCTGAATAAAAGTAGGTTTCTGATCACGCCCAACTCTAATCCTAAAAAGGATAAGCGGTTGCTACAAATATAACCTGACTTATGAGTTTAGGGTCGAATCTCATAGAGAACTAAGGCTTAGCTATAACTGTTTAATATCCCTAAGGAAATAAGTTCAAACAATTTTCGAGTGACAAACAAGTTCAAATATAACCCGCTCGTACCCACAAGTTAGGACGCACATTTCTAAATCGCTTTTCGATATGAATGTGGAGAAAAGATCTGAGGGTAATAAGCCTCATTGTACCTCAAATTGCATTCCAAATCTTAACCCAAATGATCCAACGATGCCAATGAGTCACAATGTACATATGCGAGCTCACATACATCAACAATGTATCTCAACAATATCTTTTTAATCCACAAGTAGCCAATACTTGACCCATTAGGTGATATCGTGAATAATCGCTTAAAAGACTTCAACAATGGTGTTTTTACATCTATTTAGATCGTTATAAACTAACATTAAAGTCCCAACACCACTACTCGTCATCTTTTCCACCGAATAATCAACCACAATTCATGCCAAGCCAAGATGACACATTTATGGCCTCTAGCCACCAACCAATGACTTGTAAACATTTATTCCTACCATAAATATTCATAAATCTTCCTAAGTGTTCTTGGTAGATTTTAAGAATCCAGAAAATTCCATGATTATTTGATGTTGGTAGATGTTCTAAAAACTTATATTTGAAACATTCTATCCAAAGGTCCCTTTTTCCTTTACAAAAGATCCGTTGCTTCACCATAGATTTCTTTCACTTTTCCAACTTCCATTTTGGTTTCTTAAAGTATTTTCACATACTTATATAAACCTTCCTTTTAACTTCAAAATTCAAATACTCATTATTTTTCCAATCAAACTCAAACATCGACCAAATGCCTCTTAAGTATGCGCAAACCAAACATTGATCAAGAAAAATACAACAATAAAAGAAACACACGAACAGATGATACCGTCACTAGTATAATACAGAAAGATGAACGGACCATTTACAGCTGCATTCATGGAACCCCAGGGGAAAGAGAAGGGGGGGGGGGGGGGGGGGGGGGGGGGGGGGGAAGGACATGCAAGCCCATGTAATCTTGTCAAGCTTCCTCTTACCTTTCTCTTCCTTTCTGCTTTTTCCTTTTTTATAAATTATTATTCTTTTGATTCATTTTTACAAACACATGATAAAGCTGACCCACAGACAACAAAATAAACTTCATCGTCAACAAGTCACTCATCATCAGACACACAAACAACATCAGTTACATTAGTAGCTATGGCTGAAGAAGTAGAAGCTCCCTGTACACCATCCAGTGTTTGAAAGTCGGATAGGTCCAGTGAATCAAAGTCAGAGCTCATATCTGGTAGAGGTAGCATAATGTTCCGCCTGTTTGCTTGAGGTCGATTCTCCATATTCAAAAGCAGTTCCTGTGCAGACATAGGGGGATTTTGTGGAGCAGGCAACCCGCCAATGTCATGCTGCAAACTCATACTCCGAGAACTAGAGAGATCTACCGCAGTAGAAAGATCTGTAGCTAACTGTGACGGGGAGGATGTTGTTTGTAGAGAAGCAAGTTGGGGAAGTGAGGGTGATGATGCAGCCATGTTAGTGGATAGCGGTTGATTTTGAAAACCATGTGCAGGGGTTGAGTGGCTGCTCGTAGACATGGATGTAGGAGTTCTGAAAGGCTGAAGATGGGGGGCTGGAGCACGGATCTCACCAGCTACCCTGAGATTGCCAGTGGAAGGGGTGATTGCACTGATGAGAGGCGGCCTGCCAGGAATTCCAGCAGAAAGTGCTGGTGAACGACTAACAGCAGCGGTCTGCCGAATGGGTGCTTGTTGGCCAGCTAAAGACAACCCGGTAACAGGTGTAGATCTAAATGCAGGCTGAGGAATCCCACCAGAATTCACTGAACGATTAATAACTGGCAAAGAGGGGACAGAAGTCTCCTGTCCAACCTGTGCTTGGCCAGCTGAGGACAAACTGGTGGCATGAGAAGCTCTCAAAATAGCTGGGGCTAAATTTTGCTGGCTAGCTGCAGACGAACCAGTCACAGGAGAAGACCTTAAATTAGGCTGCTGTGACACCTGATGTAGATGCTGCATATAACTGGAAGGCACAACTTGCAAAAATAAAATAAAATAAAAAACCTTCAGTACACAAGTAAAGAAAAGTTTTACTTGAGAAATTACAAACCTGACTTGTATAACCTAGTAAAAATTGCCAACTAGCACTACTTTTTATCACCCTGATGATAATGTATTCTAGATAATATCTGGACACAAGAGTCAGTTCAAAATTCTTACAGGAAAGTAAACTACTCTCCAAAAAATGCATAACCAACAATGATTACATACCTTGACGGATGCCTGGAAGTCCAGAAGGTTTGAGATTCATGCACTTGCATCTGAAAGCGTCTGCCAAAAGCTTATTCATGAGAACTTTGTCCAGACTCGAATCAAGTTCATTCTTCTTCCGAAGAAATGCTGCCTCAGTTTCCTGAAGATTAAGATCATACTTTTTACGGATTTGTGCAACCAATTCCTCTATCGCCTTCTCGCAATCAGATCTCAGACGCAGTTTCTGCTCAAAAAGAGGAAAAGAGCTTGAAGAAAATAGAGAACGACTAGGAGCAAATAATGACAACGAAGGAAATTGGAACTAACCGTGTCCTCAAGAATCTTAGTGGCCTGTTCTCTTTCTTTATGTATCCTTTCCCATTCTTTATGCAAAGGATCAGCATTGAAAGGAAGAAGTGGATTCGGAGTGGCCATCTGATGGGCAGGATGAACTGGTATATTCCTAGGTCCTTGGACGAAGGCAACATTAATGTTATGTTGCAAGACTGCTTGACTAGGCAGCTCAGCGGAACCTGGCACTTGAACAGAAGCTTCAGTACTCTTAGAAGATGCACCCTGTTCTGAAATGGGTCGAGGATCCACTCTACTGACTTCTGATAAATTAGGCCGATCACAGCTCAGAGGCGACATCTCAACATCGACAGATGGACACTGTCCCGAATTACCACCAGCCTGCAACGTTTCCATCATCTCTCCATCCAAATGACGAGAAGACCCAATGTTTGGGATAAAATTCCTTTCATCATCATGGGTTTGACGTGCTGGCTGTTGTTGCTCGGAACTACTAATTAACATGGCTTCAGAACTGTTGGCTCCACATTGCCCAGCATCAACATCAGCTTGTGTTCCACTCTGATTTTCTAGGAGTGGCATCTCATGAGTGAGTGTTTCATTATATCCTGAAGACTGGAAACATACGTACTGATTTAGCTGATCCAGTTTAAGTGCAAAACCATCCATAACAGAACAGCAAAAAATTTCTACAAAAGTATCGGGAAAAAATTCATTGGGTTGGCAAATCACGCATATTAATTTTTTAATGGTAGAACTGCAATTCACCAGGAAAAAAAATGATGCAATTACCTGTTTTACGGCTTGGAATAAAACTAGAAAGTCACTTGCCAATTACTCACTCAAAACATCTAAAAAGAGCATGTCTTTGCAATTTGAGACATTTTAAACTTTCCTAGAGAGAGCTTATATACCAGTATCCAGATTCTGAATCCAGATGTTCTACAGAATAACACAACACAAGCACCTCATAAATTGGGAAGACAAAGATTACTTACTTGATTTTGAGGTATAGAACCACCACCATCAGAAGTAGGAACTGCTGCTGTCAAACGCAAGTCCACTACCACTTCCTCAAGAGAAACTTGGTTTCTATCAATTGAGCTAACTGCATCTCTCGAGTTTTCTTCATCATTTGGTAAATGAGAATTATTTTCCAGACTACGATGTTCTGTATTCAATTCTTCAATAACATTATTTACTTCTGAATGATCATTCTCCACAACTACATTAACAACCGTTCCAGATACTTCCAACAAATGCTCTCTAGTTGGATGCCCTAGTGGAACTTCAGTATGTTCGTCGGAAGGAAGAGGAGACACAGAAGCAATTTCCTCTGGACCACCCCCTGAATCACCTACTTCATTAGGCTTCTCGTATCTAGCAACCAACGCTCCAGCCGTGGACGCAATCTCAACTTGCTCCTCTGCTGCTGGTGCTGCTATAACATTTGTAGTTCCAATAGGACGAATATTTGACTCATTAGAGGTAGATGCAGGTACATCTGGATCACCTACTTCATTAGGCTGTTTGGATGCAGCAACCAAAGCTCCAATTTCCTCTGAACTACCACCTGATGTAGCAAACAATGCTCCAATTTCCTCTGAAACACCACCAAAATCACCTACTTCATTAGGCTGTTTGGATCTAGCAACCAATGCTTCAGCCGTGGAAGCAATCTCAACTTGCTCCTCCGTTGCTGCCGTTGTTAAAACATTTGAAGTCTCAACAGGAAGAATAATTGACTCATTGGAAGTAGATGCAGGCACATCTGGGTCACCTACTTCATTAGGCTGATTAGATGTAGCACCAAATGCTCCAATTTCCTCTGAATCACCACCTAAATCACCTTCTTCATTAGGCTGCTCCGATCTAGCAACCAACACTCCAGCCATGGATGCAATCTCAACTTGCTCTTCTGTTGCTGGTGTTGCTAAAACATCTGTAGTTTCAATAGGAAGAATATTTGACTCATCAGAAGTAGATGTAGGTAGTTCAGATGCTACCATGTCACACTGCATGCTATCCACAATATTACCATTCAGTTCCTCAACATGTTGTCCAGATACAGGGAGAACAGTCTTGGGATGATTGTGAGAGACATTTACATTTTCCTGAGAGCACCCTATGTCATCTATAGTATTAGATCCAACACCTCTAAAGGAATTTGCTTCCGCCAACCAAAAAGCAGCCTTTTGCATTTCCTTGTTCCTCATAGCAGTATGTTCTACCTCAAGCTCTTTAAGCTGCTGGTCCTTGAGGCATTTGAGCTCTTGTATTTTGCTTGAAAAATCAGTTTCTAATATTTTTTGTTTATCCTTTATTGCAGCATTCTGACCAAAGATAGACCGAAGAACAGAAAAATTCACTCTGTAATCCAGCTCAAGCTCTTCCTTCTTCTTCTCCCATATTTTCTGGAACTCTTTGATTTCCTCCTTTTGCTTCTGTACCAGCTTTGACATTCGCCTGTCACATCTATACTGGACCTCCTTAATGAATTTTTCCCTTTCAATATCCACAAGTTCTTTAGGTGTGACAATGCATTTCATCGATAAGTTTTTAACTTTAAATCTTTCATCCATTTCATTTTCCACATTCAGCTGGGAAGATTCTACAGCTTGTGACATGCTTCCCTTCGATGGCTCTTCTAGAACAGATCGTGCAGCTAATAAAGAAGGCTTTGAAGAACTTGAAGCATTATCATTTTGATCCAACCGCTGCAAGAACATCTTTTTCAAGGAACGGATCTTCAGATGAACACCGTTTACCTCTTCCTCGGTGCATCCAAACTGTAAGTGCTGCTTTGCTAGCAAGAATGTCTCCTCTTTGTCAATTTTTTGCTTTAAGATTGAAGCTGCAACCCAACACTGATAATTCACAGTAAACGTCAAATAAGAAGAATCACATCGACATGTTTTTCTTGAAGCAAGAAGCACATTAAATATATATGATAAAGTTGAATGCTAATTTGATGATAATCTAATAAGACTTGACCTTGACATCAAACTAAATTGGCTGTAGCACTACCATCAATCTATAAGACATAATTGAATTCGAGAATAAGCATACTGCCAGCTTAATCGGATCTGACAAACCACGGTGTTGACTAGGCGACATCAAACTAAATTGGCTGTAGCACTACCATCAATATATAAGACATGATTGAATTCGAGAACAAGCATACCACCAGCTTAATCGGATCTGACAAACCACGGTGTTACCTAGGCGATGATTTGGCAGTGACATTGGCAATAGGAAAAAGTAGACCTGATATGTTAATTAATATATACTATTAACTCGACAAGTTAGTTGATGTAGAGTGATAACTAGACAAATATGGAATGCCGATTTGAAACCTAAACTGGACTGATATGTCAAAGTGAGGCAGTAGAAAACGAGCCGCAAGTGCGGAGTTTGGAGACGAGATTTCACTGTTGTATTCATCTTGACAAGATGAATCAGATGTGAGTGGAACAAAGAACACCAAAGACAGCACAACAAGAGATGTGGTCTCCCTGAAAGAATCATTGATAATAAAACAAAGACAGTAAACTAAAATAGTAAGGAAAAACTTTGGTCGAGCGGCCTCCAAAGAAGCTGCTTAGATTTCTACCAAGATTGTAGAAACTCCGATACCGAGTTTAACTAGAAGAAATAAGACACAAAACTTCTTACTGATGTTACAACTAATAACAGGCTCCTTATATAGGAACTTTGAGCTGCATGAAACAATAAAGTACCTCATCTTTTAGGATTCCTAGTCATTATGACGTGATTATATTTCACCTGAACTTTTAAGATTGTCCATGAAGAGAAGGATAAATTCCACTGACAAAATAAAATAATTGAAAGGATGCAAGCCGATGATATGGGCAGTGAGGCAAAAAGCTACTAACCAGAGACAACTGGAAAGCCTGTAAAATTGTTGCAGATTCCCTACTAACATGATGATTCTCCATGAGATATTCCAGAAACTTTTCTACAGTATGTTTGACATCGTCCTGCATTTAAGTTTTGGTCATCTGGCCAGCAAGCAAAAGACTAGAAGGTAAAACCTTGGCTTACCTATTTCCTTTGGTATATTATACTAGGGAGTGCTTGCAAGCAGGAAAAGCCACAACTATGACAATCATTCCGCAAAATATCCTTTTTATTCATTTACATAGAGAGTACCAAGTTGTTCTAGCGTGAAGCGTGGTTGATATAACCAATTAGCAGTACGAAATTTGGTAGTGGCACGGAAGCTGGTTCGTATTATAATTAAGATTTGTACATACTAACAATAAACCACTGTCATGAGGATTGAATTACAGGATGAGATGGTCGATAAAAACAAACAAGATGACACATTATTTAGGAAAAAAAAAACCATTTAAGGAAACAATTAGAAATCAAAAGCATACACTAAGCAAAGAACCAGGTGGAAGGCCTTCAATAGAGCCATAAGAAATCAATGACAGCTTTGTAGAATTAGCAGCAGAACTCTTTGGATATACTAAAAGAAATATAAGAAAATAAAACCTCAAAGTAGCTAAACTATTGGAGTTCTGTAAATCCACAAATTTGAGCAATAAAATACAAACATAAAGCTGCTGCCCTTTATCATAAAGACAGCAACGAAAGAAGTTCCAAATAGCAAAGTTAGTGCCCTTGATTAGTTTTGTAGAAACAATTTTACTCATTTTATGGGAAGATGAACTAGTTTACAGGCTAATTTTGAAGTGGTCTCAAAAAAGCAGATGCTGCAAGTGTTAGAAGAAAGAGCTATAGCAGCACATTGTCCTGTCATGCGTAGAGTTACCAAGATGAAAAATGCAAGATGCATATCGCTCATGTATTCCTGATTCTTTGTTACTTAACTTAAAGCTACGAAAACAAAGATACAACAACCCATTTAACAACTAGGACATACACCTTTATGACAGATGGCACAAGCAAATGAAGAACACCCTTTCTCATGCTACACGTCCTATACCATTTGACATAATAAATGTAGCACTCCCTGCGTTTTGGAAAATTAACTAGGGCAGTTAACCCTCCCTGAGCACAGAGCGATGGAGGTCCTAACGACCATACTAGGTTTCCAAGATTTAAACAGGTTTGGATGTACGAATACCGCAAATGCAGAAAGAATGTAATGGTGCTTATCATTGTGCGAAAAACTGCACTATTATATATCTACTTGAAGAGAGAGTTTAATCAAAGAAAAATTGCTAATTCAGAGGCAATCACAAGACCAGGACTCATACACAAAAAGATTAAACCTTTTCTTTAATTGTTCACAAAAAGATTAAACCTTTGACAGGTTAATATCACACTTATTCACCTTATCAAAAAATAAATATCATATGTATTCACTAGAAGCTATCAACAAATGCATACAACTCTTTTGCCATGAATATGAAAGGTATGATTTCCTAAAATGAAGAGCTTTATCTTTTATACATAACAAATGTTTCACAGATTCAGAATATGACCTTCCAGAACCCACTCATTATGATTAGGGGAAAAGGTCAGATTTATCCCTCTACTTCAGTAAATTGTCCACGTTTATTCCCAGTTCTACTATCCGTTCAAATATATCCCTACCGTTAAGAAAGTAGTCAAAAATGTCCCCAACCCTAACGGCTGTCATTGTGGCAAAGGAGCCTCTCAATAAAAAATGCCACGTCATTAAATAGAAATGGTGGACTCTGTGTGTGTCCAAAAAATAATTAGAAATGAAATAGAAAAAAGAGAAAGAAAAAATAAAAGGAAAAAGTAAATAAACTTAGAAAAAAAGTAAAAGATCTATGCTCGTATCCTCCCCCCCCCTCTTTCTTCACCTCATCAGAATATTCCAGCCAAAATAGTATCCTTTTTCATCCAATTTTTATTTCTCAAGCTTTCACTTTCCTCCTTCTTTGTCTTCTCTGTTGATAAACTATCTCTTCCACTATCTCTCTCAATATTCAAGTGGCTATCAATCCTAAAAATTCCATTAAGAGCACCGTTCTAGATAGCAAATTTTCCTCGGCGAAGTCTTTTATTTCAGGCCAAAGATTCTTTTTTTTTTAAATTAATAATTACTATATTCTTTGTTTGCGAAAAAGATTGTTCCGTCGAGATTTTACTGGTTTTGATATGTTCAAGCAGTGAAAATATTTTTGAGCGAAAAAAGATTTTCCCATCAGGTGGAATTTTAAAGAGAAATAGGAGGTCACTGGTAAATGGCTTTTTATGGAGGATTTCTTTCTTCTAGATCTAGCTCTTCTTTTTGTGGAAAAGAAGTGTTACTGGCCAGTCATGACCAGTAGAGAGGAGCGAGAGATGGGAGAAAAGAAGTAAATTTCTGATGAGTGACTGGAAGTATTTATAGAGATGGTTTCTAGTGAAGCTTTTTGGTGGGTATTCCCGATGAGTGTTGCTAATGATTTCTGAGGTGGAGAGAAGGTGGGGTATTTTTTGGTGGAAGACCTGGAGTGGTTCGAACAGCGACGGCTAATGATGAAAATTTATGAAATAATTTTGTGGAGATGGACAACAACCTTGAATTTGCAGCAATGGTGGTATGTTAGCCGAGAAGGAGAACACTAATTTTAGTGGGTTCACTTATTTATTTTACAGATGGAAAATAAATAGTAACATGGAGTCCACCGTGTCGCTGGGTCATGGACATCCGTTAGAGTTAAGGATGATTTTGTCTACTTTCTTAACGGTAGGGATATATTTGGACGGATAGTAGAACTGGGGATAAACGTGGATAATTTTCCAAAGTAGAGGGATAAATCTGACCTTTTTCCCTTATGATTAATCTGGACAAGCAAAGATTTCTAATTTTTTCATTGTTCATCAAAGAGCCTGTATATGCTTCAAAAGACAACATATAACTCAAAAAATTATAACATCCAAGAAAGGGCAGGCAGGAAATGAATACCGGAAGTTTTAGCACTTCAAACAGTTTTGCAAACTCAGCTTTCAGATGGATATGAAGGCTTTTCTGCTGTAAGCGTCCTTCTTCAGGCCGCCCAACAAGGTTTACCTCATGCAAGACATGAGACGGAGACCTAGAAACATGCTTCGCACCAACACCATCATTTTCATGAACACCTGGACCGAACCAATAATTAGCAGCTAATATTTCTTAACATATTTAAACTTATGGAACAACAAACAAACACTAACAGGAAATATATTGAAAATAGGTTAATGAAGTGATACCTCCTTTGGAAGCTGCAACTTCACCACTTTCAGGTGTGGGTTGAGTGGGGTTTGCATCCACACTAAGGTTCATTACCGCCTTTCTGCGCTTCTTTCCTATATCATCATTTCCATTAGGTGGATCTGGGGATTCATCAAAGTATTGAACTCTCTTTCTGTTCCTTGGGGTTGCAATGCTTAAATTTCTCCACTGCGGATTTCTTCCCTCTAACAGCTTTCTCCAAAAAACATGAGGTTCCTCTCCAACTTTCAACTCCATTTTTTTCTCACCAAGCAGCGGGATATTAGCACTGTAAGTTCCCATGCTCATTTGAACTTTTGAAATAATGGAATGGCATGTGTCCTTGTAGTCAGAGCTTTTACAAATTATTGCAGAGAACTCGCTAATAACATCATCTAAACGCAACTGTCCTGATGAGTTATTTGAAATTGAGGTCGGACTGCCTCCAGAGTGATACTCATCCAATCTACTGAACAAATTTGAGGCTCCCCACATAAGGGTGTTATTGGGGCTCCGACTTATGATATGCAAGTTACTATCAAGATTCAGATCCTGTTTAGCAAGGAATAGGGTTTTTTCTTCTACAGTAAAACCTGAATACAGCCGGAAAACATATGTGTGCTTAGACTGCGAATCTATTGACAGCTTCTGGAGCTGTCTCAAATCATTCGCGGGATTTTTGTCACTATCATATATAACAACACTATCAACTGACAACAGTTTAATGGTTTGATGGCAAACACGATTCTCTAATAAAAGAACAAAGCGCCCACTTTTCTTGTCGTTAAACCTGTTAAGAGAAGCTTGTTTCTTGGAATGAATAACACACGTCTCAACTCTTTCATAAGAGTTTTCACCAAATCTCTGACGCAGAAAATCATCCAGAATATCACCAATTGATGCCCCGGAGCCAGCAATAGACTGCATTCAGGAACGAAGATTTTAACAATCAGGCGAAGAAATTAAAGGCAAAAGTGACAAAACACTTCCACAGAACATCAATCAGGATGCAGGTCCACATATCGTGTATGTTTATCTGTGTACGTGTGCATGTAAACATATACACACGTGTGCGCTCGCGCACACACATATTATCATATTGAAAGAGGCAAAGCGTAGCGATTTGTACTACCGGAAAAGTTTGGCTAACCGGCAGGCGATAGAATCAGCATCAGCAGATAGGCGCAGGCAAGCGTAGCGAATCACATTGATAAGCCCCCACCTACCCGCGCACAGATGGATAGGGCGGGCGAAGCACAAAGAGGATGGATGTCTGAGCGATTAAAAGAGTCGGTCTTAAAAACCGAAGTATTTATAGAATAATGGGGATTCGAATCTCTCTCCATCTGCGAGGTCAGAAGTTCTCTCTTGCGTTATCTTTAGAAAGAATGAATTGTATATACATACTAGTCTTAGTGTACGCGCTTTGCACATTTCCCCATATCAATGTGTAAATAATTATTAAATATTATATAAACTATTGGAAATAATGTGTTTAAGTTATAAAATAAAAATTAAATTAGAAAGTGTAAGTTCCTAAATATAATGAATGTTAATTGCATTTAGCTAGCTCTATAAACAAAAAATAGCGAGTTGTCATTTTGTTGGAGTGAATGCAAGAATATAATGATAATAATAATTAATGATAATTTAGTACGAATACATTTTGGTCTACAAATTTATTCCTATTACTTCAAACTTGCATTTAAATCAAATTTACTCTTAACACTGTACTATAACCGATTTCCTCTTTTACAGACTTTTTCTCACCACCAATTCTCTTGATCTTATGGAACCAAACTTACGTAGCTAAGAGTTTTGTCAACTTAAAAAATAATTTTACTTAGAAGATGCATTTGAAAAATTAATTGAATTGTATTTTTTTGGCTAATAATTAATTCAACGACTTATTATTGATTCTTATCATTACAGTAATTCGTTAAATTTTGTTGATCCATATAAGGTAATTTAAATTTAAATAATTTTAAATTACAACATAAATTAGCCCAATCGTTTCTATGATGCCCAGCAAGATTTTCTTACCACCATGGGACATGCAAGTGTTGAGTACAATTTTGATTAGGTGAGTTTATTGGAGCAAGCAAGGATTTAATTAATAAAATTTTAGTTGATATCAAAATCTTAAACAATAAAAACTAAATATGAAATGTATTATAGTTATATTAAATGATTCAAATAAGGAAAGAATTTATGTAAGGTAAAATTTTATTTATTTTGAACTCCTAAATATTAGGACTCTATACAAAATTCAAATAAGGAACTAACTCCTAACTATTAGGAATATAATTTAATTTACAATGTTGAACAATGTGAAATTTATTTTTAAAGGGTAAAGAAGACGCACGACATTTCGCTAAGGGCTTTTGTCCTTTTAATATAATAAAGAATAGATGTGTCTCTCTGTGTGTGTAAAAAGTACTGGTCCACTTCTTCCAATCTGCCTGCCGAACCCTTGGCAAACAATGTTACCCGGTACTTGAGTTGGTGGTCTGACACAGCAGGTGCATGGTAGATATTGGAACAATTACAATGCTAGAAACAAGGACTGTTTTTTGATACAGAAATGCAAATATTAAGCTTATGTTTCAAAAGTCTTGATTAATTTCTTAAACTCTCTATCCCATCAAACACCTTCCTGGAAAATGGGATGGAGGGAGTATATTGCTTTATTTAGTTGAAAGTTCACTATTTCATAAATTTTTGAGCCGCGATTAATTGGACCTGCTATTCCTTTGATGAAAGAAAAATTAAGAAAATATTTTCATCCTATTCCTGACATTTGTCTATCTTACTTGATCCATTCTATAAAGGAACTCAAATATGATTCTAAGAATAACCAGTCAGTCCTCGGACAAGATACAGGAAATACATACCTGAAAAAGGATAACCACTCTGTGCTGTCGGAGCCTCATCTCTGAGAGCATCTTGTCAAGGAGATGTAGTTTACCACTTGCTTTTATTCCTACTTCAAGAATTTCAGCAGGAGAAAGCCCCTTATTGAAGGGTTGCAGGAATGGATCCAGAATATATGGATGATCACAACACTACAAACAAAAGCAAGAACATATAATTCAGATAACTATCACTATAGGAGTGGCTTTCACGGACTTTTGAACAGGAGGATGAACATTGAAAGTTAATATTGTCAATGGAAATGGAACACCAACAGTTCTACGTAAATCCTAATTTGAAGAAAGTGCTTTTCACTTCCACTGTGCCATTAAGCGAACTTTTTTTGTTTTCTATTTTCTTGAAAGTGGTCTCAGAGCCGGCTCCGGTGGACCTCGACTATTCCACCGGATACTGGTTATCTCTCACCAGCACAAGTACCAAGTGACACTACCTATGAAGGCCGGGACAAATGGAAATAAATTACCTAGTTCCCTTTTCTTTTTTTTTTGCCTCAGCTAGGATTTGAACCTGAGACCAAATGGTTCTCCCCCCCCACTTCATTAGCTACTAGACCACTAGGCTAGACTCTTGGGTGCCACTAAGCTAGTTATTTAACTATCCTCAAGATTAATGTTTATATTTAGAAACTCCCTTTTTCTCAAATTCACTGCTGCTAGAACCAATCACCTTTGCCCACCTCCAAAGGAAAACAGAAGAAAGAAAAAGGTAACAACACAACCATCATCCAAAAATGTAGTAATGTCAAATGAAATGACACACCTAACCTTTCGCACAGAGAGAAGAGTATCGCGGAGAGCCCCGACAGGATCACTTTTATAGAAAGTGCGAAGAGCATTAGAATTTGTGAGTAATGTAGCACAATATTGCTCAAGCTGCAAGTCAGATATCTGAACAGGAACCCAATACTCCACAAACTTGGAAGATTCAGGCTTGCTGCAAGGTGCAGTGACCTTTGAGAGTCCTTTCAGTTTTCCAAGATGGTCATTGATGTCAGATGCCAAGCCACCAGTCTTGTCCAAACCAAATTTACAGTGGAGCAAAGACAGTAGATTAATGTACTCAGATGAGGTGATCTGTTAAAATTAGAGGGTCTAGTAAGGACGATGTATTAATTGAAAGCAGTTCTATTAAGGAAAAAGGCAAGATGCGGAAGATACCTTCATTGGACCATTAAAGAGAAGCACCCTCATACCAGTAGAAAGCATTTTAATTTGCTCCACACCAGTAGAAATTCCTAAGTTTTGGCAGTCATCAATGACAGTCACTTCCCAATTCAAACCGCTCAACACTTCTACATCCTGCAGAAATAAGAGACGGAATAAATACGACATGCTACGGAACTTTGAAGCGGTAAGAACTTTCAAATATTTGGGGAAACACAAGAATTAAAAACTTCCCACTTTTGGGGGAAACAAATGAAAAATCCATTCAACAAAAAGAACTACAATCTATCTAAATCACAAAAGAGAAACTTTAGGGCAAATTTGAAACGTCATATGTGAGTAACTTCTGCAAGTTTCATCTTCTTACCCAAACCTAGGAAGTTCATCAGCCATCAGGAAATATAGTTTCCCTTTTTTTTTATAAGGCCATAGGATTATAGTTACAGTCAGATAATAAGACAAAACTCAAAAATTGTTAAGTAGTTAGTCATGTATAGTATCCCACATCGGGAAGTAGATACCTATTATTATGTAATCACTGTATATAAATAAGGTTGCACAACACTTTAATTAAGTAATAATATTTTTCTCCCATGCTTCTCACATGGTACCAGAGCATTAGTGAGTAAAAATCGATGTGCGTCATTTCAGCGACATCCGGGAAGAAATAACTCAGTCACCGTAAGTAACTGATTTGCGTCATCTCACGTTTAGTGAGTGTTGTGCACAAACCAACACCACTATTAGACTCAGAAATAAGAGACGGAATAAATACGACATGCTACGGAACTTTGAAGCGGTAAGAACTTTCAAATATTTGGGGAAACACAAGAATTAAAAACTTCCCACTTTTGGGGGAAACAAATGAAAAATCCATTCAACAAAAAGAACTACAATCTATCTAAATCACAAAAGAGAAACTTTAGGGCAAATTTGAAACGTCATATGTGAGTAACTTCTGCAAGTTTCATCTTCTTACCCAAACCTAGGAAGTTCATCAGCCATCAGGAAATATAGTTTCCCTTTTTTTTTATAAGGCCATAGGATTATAGTTACAGTCAGATAATAAGACAAAACTCAAAAATTGTTAAGTAGTTAGTCATGTATAGTATCCCACATCGGGAAGTAGATACCTATTATTATGTAATCACTGTATATAAATAAGGTTGCACAACACTTTAATTAAGTAATAATATTTTTCTCCCATGCTTCTCACATGGTACCAGAGCATTAGTGAGTAAAAATCGATGTGCGTCATTTCAACGACATCCGGGAAGAAATAACTCAGTCACCGTAAGTAACTGATTTGCGTCATCTCACGTTTAGTGAGTGTTGTGCACAAACCAACACCACTATTAGACTCAGAAACCTCCGGCGACCAAACCCCAAAAAGATTCTCCGGCAACAGATGCTCCACGCGCCTCCCAAATCTGGAATTCCGCCAGCGCGTCTATACCACACACCGGCGTGTGCGTGCTTCTCCGGCCATTTTTTGGCCAAGCTTCTTCAGGATAGCCTGGTCGCACAGAAATTTCGAGCCTACCCATACCTTTTTCTTTTTATTCCAATCATTTTGAGATTTTCCGGCAACTACACTTACTTTCCGGCATCTACAGTGATTTTTCCGACGAAACTTCTTTTGGACAGATTACTCAGGAGGTTATTCCGAGTCTTTTCATTCAAGTTTAAATCAAATTCCGGCCACTTTTATATTCTCCGGCGTAACATTATAATGGCATTCGTATCATAAGCCTTTAACTCACAATCCCATTCATTGAATCCAATCCAGACGGTTTCTTTACCCGATTATATTGAGTTTCTTCAGTACAAAACATGTAAACAGACATCTTCAGGGATAGCTTTCGTTGTTCAAACAGATAGTAGCGTGACTTGTGTCTCCCAATCTTCAACCTCTAAGTCTTGGGTCATTGATTCATGTGCATCTGATCATATTTCTGATAACAAATCTCTTTTCACCAGTATTTCGTGTTCTGAATCTCTTCCAAAAGTCACACTGGCCAATGGGTCTCAAACCATCACAACTGCAATAGGTCAAGCAGGCACACTTCCTTCCTTACATTTAGATTCAGTTCTTTATGTTCTCAATAGTCCTTTTAATCTCATAGCCGTTAGTCGCTTAGCCAAATCACTTAAATGCATTGTTTTATTTCTTGATGACCTTGTTTTATACAGGAAGGCAGTACGGGGCGGATCATTGGTACCGAGCGTGAATCAGATGGACTTTATTACCTTATCCTTGCAAAATCACATGGACTCACATCTTATCTTCCTTCAATAACTTGTCTTGTTACCGATTCACCAGATTTATTACATAAACGGTTGGGACATCCCAGTTTGACAAACTTCAGAAAATGGTACATGGTTTATCTCACTTGTCCACTCTCGAGTGTGAGTCATGTCAACTCGGTAAGCATACCCGCTCCCATTTCCCCTGGCGTCTTGATAATCAAGCAGCAGTCACCTTTCACTTTAGTCCATTCAGATGTTTGGGGTCCTAGTCGGGTCAGTTCTACCTTAAGATTCCGCTACTTCGTCAGTTTCATTGATGATTATTCCAGGTGCACTTGGATATTTTTGATGAAAAATCGATCTGAGTTGTTTCCTATTTTCGCTAAAATTCAAAATCAATTTGGGGTTTCTATCCGCACATTTCGTAGTGATTATGCCCTAGAATATTTATCTTCCCCATTTCAGTAATTTATGAACTCTCATGGGATTATTCATCAAACATCTTGTCCGTACACATCTCAACAAAATGGAGTAACTGAAAGAAAAAATAGACATCTTATTGAAACTGCTCGTACCCTACTCATACAATCTCGTGTTCCGTTGCGTTTTTGGGGTGATGCAGTTCTTACATCTTGTTATCTTATTAATCGTATGCCATCTTCATCTATCCAGAATCAAGTCCCATTCTATGTCATGTTTCCCCACTTACCTTTGTTCTCTCTTTCACCCCATGTCTTTGGAAGCACGTGTTTTGTTCATAACCTTACTCCAGGAAAAGATAAGCTAGCTCCTCGTGCTCTGAAGTGCGTATTTCTGGTTTACTCGAGAATGCAAAAGGGGTGTCGCTGCTATTCTCATAACCTCCAGTAGGTACCGCTGATGTTACCTTCTTTGAAACCCCATCATACTTCACAGGTCCAGGTAATCACTTAGATATTTCTGAGGTGCTACCGGTTCCATCTTTTGGAGATTCAGTCACTATCTCCCATTCATCTTCCTCTACAACTACAGCTCCACCACCTAGTCCAGTTCAACCTTCTGCAGCTCCACCACTCTTGACTTATCATCGTCGTCCACGTCCAATATCAGGCCCAGCTGATTCACGTCCAGCATCAGATTCTGCACCTACTGTGGACTTGTCTCCTCTTAGTCAACCAATTACACTTCGCAAAGGTGTACGATCCACACTTAATCCTAATCCTCATTATGTCGGTTTAAGCTATCATCATCTGTCAACCTTATCATGTTTTTATATCATCTTTGTCCACGGTTTCTAACCCTAAGTCTACAGGTGAGGCAATATCGCATCCAAGATGGCGACAGACTATGATTGAGGAGATGTCTGCTTTACATGCGAGTGACACTTGGGGTAGCTTGTTCCTCTTCCTTCAAGTAAGTCTACTGTTGGTTGTCGTTGGGTTTATGCGGTCAAAGTCGGCCCAGATGGCCAGGTTGATCGGCTTAAGACTCGTCTTGTTGCAAAAGGTTACACTCAGATTTTTGGGCTTGATTATAGTGACACTTTCTCTCCCGTGGCTAAAGTAGCATATGTACGTCTCTTTTTGTCAATGGTTGTTGTACGTTATTGGCCTCTTTATCAGTTAGACATTAAGAATGCTTTTCTCCACGGTGATCTTGAGGAAGAAGTTTATATGGAGCAACCACCTGATTTTGTTGCTCAGGGGCGAGTCTAGTGGACTTGGATGCCGAGGTTTGAAACAGTCCACTCGAGCTTGGTTTGGTAAGTTCAGCACAGTTATTCAAGAGTTCGGCATGACTCGTAGAAGCTGATCACAGCATTCTGCTCCTAATCTGTGTATTTATCTGGTGGTTTATGTTGAGATATTGTTATTATTGGCAATGATCACGATGGTATTACTAATCTGAAGCAGCATCTCTTTCAGCACTTCCTTAGTGCTAAGGATCTGGGCAGATTGAAGTATTTTCTAGGTATTGAGGTCGCTCAGTCTAGCTCAGGTATTGTTATTTCACAACAGAAGTATGCCTTAGACATTCTTGAGGAGAGTTGCAGACCTGTTGGCACTCCTATGGATCCGAATGCTAAGCTTTTGCCTGGACAGGGGAGCCTCTTAGAGATCCTACGAGATATAGGAGGTTGGTTGGTAAATTGAATTACCTCACAGTGACTAGACGTGACATTTCTTTTCCAGTGAGTGTTGTAAGTCAGTTTATGGATTCTCTCTGTGATAGTCACGGGATGTAGTTGTTCGCATTCTTCGGTATATAAAGTCAGCTCCAGGCAAAGGGTTACTATTCAAGGATCGAGGCCCCGAGCAGATTGTTGGGTACACTGATGTTGATTGGGCAGGACCACTTTCTTATAGACATTCTACGTCTGGATATTGTGTTCTAGTAGGAGGTAATTTGTTCTCTTGGAAGAGCAAGAAACAGAATGTAGTTGCTGGATCTAGCGCCAAAGCCGAATATCGGGCCATGGCTATGGCAACGTGTGAGCTAGTTTGGGTCAAGCAGTTGCTCAAGGAGTTGACGCTCGAAGAGATCAGCAAGATGGAACTGGTGTGTGATAATCAAGTTGCTCTTCATATTGCGTCAAATTCGGTGTTCCATGAGAAGACTAAACACATTGAGATCGACTGTCACTTTGTCAGAGAAAAGATACTCTCAGGAGATATTGTTACAAAGTTTGTAAAGTCGAATGATCAGCTAGCAGATATTTTCACCAAGTCTCTTAGGCCTTATTTGTTTTTTTTAAGATTAAGACGTCTGAATCTGAATACACATCTGAATATCAAGATGTGTATTAAGATTAAGACACCTGAATCTGAATACACATCTGAATATATTAAGATGTGTATCAAGATCTGAATAGAAATAATTAAGACTGTTTGATTTTTAACATCTGAATGTATAAAATTCATCTTTATTTGAAAATTAATAAACATAAAATTCAAATAAAATACTAACTTATCTAATATTCTATCAATAAAATATATAATTTTTTTAAAAATATGATAGTTGTTGGTGGTGATGGCTAACGGATGAATGCCGACTAGAGGCGGTGGTTGGTGGTAGTTTTGGTTGATGATGGTGGTTCATACTAGTAGCTAGTAGTGATTAGTAATGATGTCGATTATGATTGTGGTGGTGGGTGATGATAGTTAATAATGGCGGCTAGTGGTAGTAGTTGTGACTGAGAAAGGTGGTGGGTGGGTAGTGGTAGGCTATAATAATGGGCAGCATCGACTGTGGTTGTTGATGGTGATGGGGTGGTCAGTTGAGGTGGGTGAGAATGATATATGGTGGTCGGAAAGGTGAAAACAGTGGGTGGTGATGGTCGATAATGGTGGCGTCTATGATTGAGGATGATGGCGGCGTTGTGGTAGTGGAGGTGGTGGTGGTATGGTGGTAGTTGATAATGGTAGGTGGTGACGGAAGTTAATAATGAATATGTGATAGGATCTTAATGAATTAAGTCTTTGTTATAGATCTTAATCATACAGACCTATTCAGACCCATTAAGTGGTTGTGAAGTAAAAAAAAACAAAAACACTTAATGATTAAGATCTGAATAATCAAGATTCAGACTTTAAAAACAAACGCACTTAATGTCTGAGATCTGAATGATTAAGATTCAGACCTCCATTAAGTGCAAACAAATGAGGCCTTATTGGTTCTCATATTAGTTACATCTGTAACAAGCTCGGTACATATGATTTACATGCACCGGCTTGAGCGGGAGTGTTAAGTAGTTAAGTCATGTATAGTGTCCCACGTCGGGAAGTAGATACCTACTATTATGTAATCACTGTATATAAATAGGGTTGTACAACACTTAAATTAAGTAATAATATTTTTCTCCCGTACTTTCTTACAAGAACAATACTCTAACCAACTCTTCAAACTTTGTTTCCATGATGTATGTCAATGCCAGAATCTCCAATTCCTAACTTACAGGTTGTGCGTACACCACCCAATCCATCGACATACTTTAGGGAATACCAGAGGCCCACCACCTCCCAGCAGGACTTTAGCCATCTGCTGCATCTACTTCAAGTATAGATAGCTCAGCAACCACATGATAGTGTTGGAACCACAATCCATAGCCTCCTAGACTCACCAGCCCCCCCCCCCCCATAACCAGGAAGAAAATCCCCAATTTAGGATGCATAAGAACAGTGTTTTAAAAAGCGACGAAGCGATCGCTTAAAGCGAGAAGCGACGCGAAGAGATGCCTTGTCGCTTTTCCATGCCTGAGGCGAGGCGACCACACGAAACGCTCGCTTCAATAGAAGAAGCGTGAAGCAATCGCGAAGCGATAAGCGCTCGCTTTTGTGGTGGAGGGGTCAGTTTTAAGAAGAAANAAAAAAAAGTTTGGGTCTATTTTTTTTATTATACAAAACAGACCCTAACCTAAGTAAAGACCATTTCTCTCAAAATCAATTGCTGCTAGGGTTCAAGACTTCAACAAAGAAGCTCCAGGTAATTTTTCTTCTTTCTTCTTTCTTCTTTCTTCTCCTTTCTTCTTCTCATTTTTTTTTCTTCTTTCTTCATCTTGTTCCCGTCCAGAGGCACCTGCTCATAGCTAGGGCAGGTGCAAAAAAAAATTTCTCCTATTTTTCTACTTATTTAGTATTTTAGCCTTTATTAATTAATTTGTATGTGTATTTCACTTTATAAAGTTAATTATTGTATATATATTATATTTCAGTTTATTTGATTAGTATTTTAGCCTTTATTTATAATTTTTATGTGTATTTCAGTTTGTAAAGTTAATCTTATGTGTGTGTGTGTATATATATATATATATTATTTTCAGTTTATTTGATTAGTATTTTAGCCTTTATTTATTAATTTTTATGTGTATTTCAGTTTATAAAGTTAATTTTTATGTGACTTTGCTTGTCCTATGGTTTACATTATGTTTTTTAAGAATTGAATGAAGCGTGCGCTTCGCTTTTGAAGCGAGGCGAGCCCCTGTCGCTTTTTTGCGCTTCTCGCCCTCAAAAACACTGCATAAGAATGGGAACTACTCTTGCTATACCAATGAAATTTCGAATGGATGAGAATGACAACTTCTCTTATTAAATGAATGAAAATCCAAAAACAAAAGGTTCTACAAAGATCTATCAAGGCTTTATTATCAAAATGTTCACAGCATGAAGCATAGAACATCACTTGAATTAGAATCAAGGAATATATTAAAGATAAGAACGGACTAAGGAAGCCAAGAAAGAACGACTACACTAGTTGCAGAAAGGAAAAGGGACGGTTACCCAAGGGTGCTTGGGCTCGAACTTTTTCCTCATCACAAAACCATGAGTATAAGAGAGTAATGGCTGGCCTCTTTATTAAGTCAACAACGCACTGAAAACCCGTTAATAATGGCGTCAAAGGCTTTCTCGCCACAAACACAACATTACAAGAAAGAAGCAACAGACAACTTATAGAAACTATTCATGAACTCTAAAGCCACACACCTAACGACACAATGAATACACCCAAAAAAATTTTATTACACAATCACATAAAGAAGAAAATTTGCACCTTTTGGCACCAAGGAATTCAGTGCAATATAAGGGTAGTATGGCCAGTAAACCTTTTCAAACTGAAGCATCACGTTACTATTACAAAAAGACGAAAATTTCCCAACACAAAGATTCCAAAACTGAATTGGAAGTAGCTAGTTCGTTGACGAATTCCTACATAACTTTAACCTAGCTATGGACCAAAAAATTACGAAGTCTAAATTAATTTTTGAAGTAAAAAATTGCTTGAAATTTTCAACAAACTAGAAAATACAAGAAATCTTGCACGAGAAAGAAACTGAGAGAGACATCAAATACAAAGCTCTATTTGCATTGACAGAGCTAATATACATATTCATTTTATTATATCTTTATAAAATTGAAGTCTTAATCTTAATCCAAAAGCAGCTCTCTACAAGTACCACACTTAGATAGGATGGAAGGAATTGGTATGAACGCAAAAATAAAGGAATAGGTAAGAAAGAACTACATTTCTTAGTCAAAATATACTTGGTCATTGTTTTCCTCATTTACATCATCACAAACTTACCCCAAAAAATTAGGTGAAATCCTACTCTATGAAAATAAATAGTCATGTATTATCCACAAAGCTTCCTATATAAATAATAAATAAATTTTAACACTTTGTTGGGATTTAAAATTAGCTAAAGGAGGAGAACTTTAATTCGGAGCTGCAAGAATCATGCAAATGCATAAGCTGCTTGAATGAGTTTATACTTCTTGCGAAGAAGCACGTCTGCATAAATACAAGTCAGTTTCCAATAGACTCCCGCTTTCATTCTCTGAGAAACATGAATTCCCAAGAAAGTTGGAACTAAAATAACAATCAACTAAATATGATATGATTGAAAAGTAAAACAGAGAACATTTCACCAAAATGATACACCTTTAGCGGAACGTTCAATATTCCTGATGAAAACATCATCGCAGGTTACTTAATTAGGAATCTTGGCCCTGATTATCTGTCGAAGCCCCGATATCTAAATTAATTCTAAAATAATCTATTTTTAGACATACCTCAATGACGGCTTCCAGAGATGATAAAAGCACTTGAAGCATCATGAAACCCCCTTCGTCATAGAACTCCAATGACTTGATTCTCCTTCTAGAATCTCTGCTTCCGCTGTACACTACAACATCAATACTTGGTGCTTGTCGTCTAAATTCAACTTCCCACTGGGAAAGCAAACTTGAAGTTGTGACAATAAGGAAAGGACAGCAGACATCAGACATAGATAGAATAAATAAAACCATCTTCATTATACAATCCTGCAGAAACAATTGTCATATTAGTCAAACCTTTCTTATGCACCTATAGATGATCACATTTCAGGTTATTGTCCTAAACTCAAGAACTTATGGTCAAAAATGCAAGCTAGCAGTACTATGAGAAAGAATTTAGACTCACAACTATAGAGAATTGATATGTGAAGTCCGACTACAATTATATGTTTACAAACATATCTTACTGCTATGTGATTTTGATGTTGACGGTAGGACGAATAATCAAAAAAGGAACATTAGAAGCAGCGGAGAAAGAGGAGAATGGCTAGCAACTCATCCAAAAAAAGGGGAAGAATGGGCTAGCTCTAGTTTTCTTGTGTTTAACCGAAGGTAAAGGATTCAAGGAAGCAGAAGTCTAAAACGAGGAGATTAAATCTTGTCAATTCACTTTGATATATATGTCTTAAGCAAAATGAATTGTTGGAGAGGACTTCAACTTGGTGAAGAATTCGTAAGCAGAGGAAGAGAGCTTACGTAATGTCGTCAATGGCTCGGTCAAGGCGTACTCAAGTTCCGGATCTCGGTGCATAACATGTTGAGCGATTTGCCTCGACGACAGCTTATTAGTTTAGGCGCTAAGGCTTGAGTCTTATAACCTATGGTTCTTGTAAAGTGCAACAAAAATCAGCAACTATTTCACTTAATAATGATATTTTCACTTCTTTAGTCCTAATAATTGTTGTTTGGGTTTATAGTTATTATTCTTGAATTACATATATATTTTTTATTTTTTATTCTTTTCTGATATGCACATAGACAGATGTCATGGCTTTTTCTTCACTCGTCAGCTTTGATAACACGGATTGCCAGGACCTCCTGTTTTGCAGTAAATACTTCCTTTGGAGAAAGAGACTGCTCCTGCCAAATTGCCTATGGCTCAACCTTTGTGAGTTTTGCTTAGGTGAGAAATTGTCTCTCATCTCTTTTACAAGGCTAATATATTCACTTTCAGTTAGCTTCCTTATCAAAAAGAAAAAAAGAAAAATTCACTTTCAGTTAGCTTCAACTACAGCCTTCCACAACATAGTAATCATTCAGGAAGCAGTTTTTCTAGTAAATTCTATGAGCGACAGAAATCAGTGTAACAACCATTCGGAGGTTTATTAGTTTTTTAGTAAGTTACATAGCTCAACATGAAATTTTTTATGTACAACCGTTCGAAGACAGACGAAATGCTGCATCATCAGTTGGACCAAAAAGAGACGAACTCTCTGGATGTGAACTAGGTAAGTAAATAGTTATGCACGAACATCAATCAAGGATAACTGGTGGCTCATCTCCTAGTTTTAGCAATCACAAAAGAAAGGATTCACCCCATGAAGTATCCTTTAGAAATGGATGCTAACGAAGTTCCAAGCAGTTCGTCAAAAGCCAACAAGAAAAAACAAGCCATCACAAGAGTGGATAAATGAAGAGGAAGATTTTAAAATGAAATTAAGTACATAAGAAAATAAGTTTCCAGATAAGGTGAGAAGAAAGCATCAAATGACAACTTCAAAACTATCAATCAAACTCGACATTCAAATCATTTTCTACTGCTTTGACGTGTATATATTATAGTGATCCATTATTTATTCACATTATATAGCATGTTTAGCAATACCTCATTACCCACCTAGAAGAGCATTCCTTGTAGAATGAACTCACCTGCTCATCAAAGACAGCAGTGTTCTGGCACTTCAACCAACACTCCCGCAGCTTGTTAACATTGTTCAGCAGATTAGAATCTGTTATATGTGAACCTCCAGCAGAAAGTTCTGATAGTTTGACAAGTGGCCCCTTATGATTCTGCAGCAGCAGAAGAAGACATACAATTAATATTACAAAGTTGACGAGTACTACCAATATATGACTTCAAGCACACAAACACATAGCAAGTTTCTTCTGGACTGATGACTCAAAATATCCTCAAAAAACGGCCAACCTCTTATGTTTAATGAAGAGATGTCCTATACCCTTTATGCCGACAGGCAGCAGGAAACTGAGGTTGCATAAACAGAGAGCAAAATGTTGGGATTATAAGTTACAACACCAACTAGTACAATGCATAGATACTTATCAATTAGCAGACTAAAGAAGTGAAATCATAGAATAATGTTAGCACTATCACGAAAATCATAAACACCTTGTCAATTCTTAGTTTTGCCTTTTTGCGGCGAATATTGAAATCCTTGATAAGGCTTTCACCATGCTGTGAGTTCAGTAAATTAGCATTCCCTAATTCCCATGTAGCATACTCATAATCAAGGCCCTGCCATTTCACAAGCCACTCGAACAGGCATTTGCTATTATCACCTGCATCTTGACCATGCAGCTTGGAGAACATCAATGATCTTTTCTTCAAGAGACGATGTGGCACTGTCCACTCTGGGTTCCACCTCACATCCTAAAATGATGGAAAAAGTTGCTACTAGTGAAAACTACAAAAAGTATTTGTTATGATAGATGGATATCATTTTTTGAATGTGGTTGGCAAATAATGATCCATTTACTTAAGTTGGCAGAAAATATGAAGAGAAGAAAAAAAAAGAACAAATGAAAATCTTCAAAGAAATAATTCTGACCTGATTCTTATGATTATAGTTTGCAATAAGCAATGGTGCATCAATAAGCAATTGTGTCTCTGCAACCCAATGATTGTGTGCATGAGCAAGACCCTGGTATTTAACAAGATACTGCTTCTGCCTATGCATTCCTAACATAAAAGCAAAGAAGAAAAAACAAAATAATCAAGAACGAGAATTAACAGGAGCAAAGCAATATTAAGAGATATGACAAACATTAAAAACTATTCATATCACATAGTCATCCAGCTCCCTTACAAATGTCTAGTGCATGTAAATACTTGTCCATCAAACCTTTGGTACCTGCTACTTCCACTTCTCTGACATCCCAGATTGATTCTACTCCTTCCGTCACTGAATGTACACCAGATTCAATCTTTTTCTTGACACACCAGGTACAATGCCAAGCTCCTGGTGGGAAATCATCTAATGGAGGATCTAAGCAAGAGAGGTGGTAGCATCTCTTGCAACCTCTTCCATCACAGATCCTAAAAAGCATGTCAAGTAAAAATGATAAATATCAAGACATGCACATGGCCATTCTAAGTCGGGCTATAGTACTACTTGTCAATTATTAATTCTTTACCCAAATGGAAAAATCATTATTGGGTGCATCCACAATCCAGTAACTAGAAAAAGTCTAGGGAACAAAATAAAAACAGAAAAAAGAAGTCAAAAACAAATGCTTTTTAGATAGAGCTGATTTTTTTCTGAGTTATGGCTTGAAAGATCTTTATTGGCCATCAAATTAATTGTGCATAATTGCAAATGGTACCCACAGGATCTCTCCACCTTGCTTGCATATGGCGCACATTTTTTCATCAGCGCCCCTTTGAGAAACTGAAAGTGCCTGATTTAATTGCATATTGCATCCTTCTCCAGAACCCAAAGGAATTGCAGCTTCAGAACCAACTCCATCCTAAAACGGAACGCATTTGAGCACAAGAAAATTATTAAATATTGAGAAGCAAATTAATTACAATAAAATAACTCTGAAATGCTTGGCAAAAAGGATATGCACAGCTGCTAACCACATAACAGAAAATCCCTTAATTCTGACATGTGATTAAAGAATAAACAGTGAAGTCAAAGTGGAGCATAAACAGTGACAATAGCCGAGGAGAACTGATATAACATGTCTCATTGTTTCCTAATTCAAAAAAAATCCTATTAAAAAGAACATGTCTTATTATCTGTTAGGACAAAGTGGTAAAGACATGATGATGCTCATACTACAAAGAAGAAACTTATAATAGCAGTAGCTGACAGCTAGTTGACCATTTTTTTCTTCCCAGCTTTTTGACAACCGAAAAAGTTTCTCGAAATGACTACAGTACAAAATGTGTTGTATTCAACTGCTTCTATGTTTAGGTTACGTGTCCAGTAGGTCTTATAGGCTCCAAAAATTTTTTATGACCAATAATCTCCAAAACTTATAGCCATTAACTTTCTTTTGCAGTCACAGAAAAAACTGTTGCATACACTGTATATGGATCCTATAGTAATTTTAAATAGTCTATTGGGTCATTACGACCACTACGTCTACTACGAACATAAGCTGCTTCTACTTCTCCACGTCTTACAGCACGAACCTTGAGCCTAGATAGGTTATAGTAATCCCTGCCTGACATTTCAGCACATGAGCACAGCTCCTCTTCTGGTGAGTCATGATTTACCCTGCAAGTTATGAATGAGAAATAGTAAATAACTGCAGAAGAAAAAAATAGAAAACTTTAAACCATACTTTTGTCTCTGGCAGATGGAAGTACAGACTGTTAACCTGATAAATTATCCAAGGCCAAAAAGTAATATATAATAATACATCTAGCATTATGATGAATAAAAGATCAAAGGATGATTTAGTGGGAACGTAGAAATCCAAGACCAATGATGCAAAAAAAAAAAAAAAGAATGAGGAGCAAATTCCCTTGCAGGGAGGTATACAGTCTTATCAGACTAAAGAAGGTTAACAAACCTCATCAACTTGAAGTTGAGGCAAACATTAGACAAATTACAGTTGCTCGATGCTTAAATTTCAAATATCTAAGCTAAGATGCATGATACATGAAGATGTAACACAGAGAACAAGAATAGGATGATTGAAATGAAAGTGCAGAGTGTGTTATGCAAGTGAATATTGGACCTCTACCACCCAACATATTCACAAGTGTGTGGTGGAAAATGTTAAGGATGTGTTGTTATCCAAAATAAGACAAGATTAGAAATTGTTGAAGTGTATGACCATCTCATCTAAAAGCTTAGGATATATCTAAAAGCTTAAGGTGTTAGAGAGAACACACCATTATTTACCTAATTATGTCTTTAAAACACACCCCACATGCAGCCTATTTATTTTTCATGGCCAAGCACGTGATATACTTTTTAACAATGGGGTGGCGATGTGCATGCACTCAGGACCTGACCTCTGCTTGCTCTGTAAGTTGTTTGAGGAGAACAAAGTTTTTATTTACTTAATTAAGTCTTTGTCAGAAATGATAACATCTGATATAAGGCCCAAATGGAACACAAAGGATAAAATAAGATAATGTCTCCTGAATGCTTCTGTTGATCGCAAAGGCCCATAGGTGTGGCACGGTAATGATTGAATGCTTTAAAAGATAAAACCATATTGAGAGAATGTCTCAAAAAGACCTATAATCTCTACGAATTCACAAGAACTTGAAGTAAAATAGGCGAAATAACTAATTGGTATTAAGGCTTAATAAGTGTTGGTACACTTATGCTAGGTTTAGTGTTTGTCAGGAGTCCTGTCCTTTTTGTTTGATCGTTTGATGAGAGATTGTATGTCAGTATAGTGATAAGTGTGAGATATAGAAGGTACTTGGTTTAAGAACCCCTAATTTGTGATCAAAGACGAATTATTGCATACTGGAATTGAAGTAGTCAAAATGGAGTGCAATAGAAATAAAGGATCCATATGACCAACCTCAACTAGCATGGCACACAAAAGTGACCACAAACTCTCATGGTATGGGCCTTGGAAACACATTAGCAAGTTGTGGCAGCAGTCAAGGGTGAGGCTACAGGTTGGTGATGGTGAGAACACCCTATTCTGGAGGGATAAACGGCTACGCAACATACTCTCAAAGATGAGTTTCCAGATTTATTTGGTTTAGCTAATGATACTGAAGCTACAGTGAAACAGCTTAGGGTAAATGGGACATGGAACATCAATTTCAGGAGGCATTGACATGACCGAGAAGTAGAAAACGTGCTGGATTTTTATCCAAAATCAGACCCAACAGCAACAGAAAGATTATTTTGGGGAAACAATGGCAATGGTATGTTCTAAGGAATGTTACAAGGAATTAGAAAACAGCAGCAACATCATTGAGGAATGGCCAAAAATTAGGAGAACCAAAACCCCACTAACATTGCTTGCTTTAGCCTGGTGGCAGTTTTAGGAGCATTCTGCATTCCTAACACAGGAAAATTTAAGGAGAAGAGGAATAACTTTGTACAATAGATGCTATGTCTATACAAAAGATAGTGCGGATACAGAGCACAGACCATTTGTTTCTGCACTGTACAATGACTAAAGATATATTGGACAAGTTTTGTAATCTTTTTTATATAAGCTGGGTTATTCCGAAGACCTTGAAGGAAACATGTCATCTGTAGCAGTGTTAGAGTTGGGAAGTCCATCAAAAACATATGGAAGATGATCCATCAATGCATCATTTGGAGCATTTAGAAGGAAGGACATTTGGAAGGAAGGACATCAGATATGTTTTTGAAGGAACAGCAACTCCTACACATTTTTTAAAATCTAGATGTCTGTTTAATCTTTTTTCTTGGTGCATCCATTTTTAGGTAAGCAATTACCTTTTGCTTCTCCACTTTGTACGCTCCTTGAGCAGTAAGGTTCTAGAATTTCTGCATGAGGCTTACTTTACTTTTATTGTACTCATTCTCTAAGCAATTTTACTTTATTTCTTTGAACAGGTAAATGGTGTATTATAGCACAACATTAGAAGCATTGCACTAAGCTAGTGCCAGGCTAATTACAAAGTTTGAAACCCTTCTGTACAAAAACAAACAAAAAGGTTTCCACCAGAATATGCTCCTAAGCCTGTAGTAAATCTATTAACTCTGATATACTATCTTCATTTTTAACATATTGTAAATTACACCAAAAATCCAAAAGCCATAAGCACTTGAATTTGAGCCAAAAGTCAAAAGCTATAGTGTTGAGCAATCGTTGCTGTTGTTCTTGTTGTATAGGGCACAGTTTTGCCAATAACTTTTTGTTTTATCGTAAAAAGGCAAAAAGGGTCAATAGGGTTACTTCAACTTGGTCTTAAGAAGCATAGTGCTTTATATCGTTTCTAAACTGATGCCTAAGAAAAGGAACTAGCAGTCTGGATGATCAAACACAATATCCCCGAGAGATGCACAAAGAGAAACTATTTTTTTCTTCCTTAAAACATCCTCACACCAGTTGATTTCAGTATTGATAAAATACTTGGAAGCATTTCCACACAACTAAGGTCAAAATACACTTGCAGGATCTGCACGCATTTAAGAGATATTGTGGATTCCCTCTCTATTGGCAAATAATGGATATTATGAAATCCTCTAGGGGCATCAGGATCAGAGTCCCTGCTGTGATTTGGTGGACCATATGAGGAGAAAGAAATGCAAGAGTTTTTGAAGACAGAAGCGCAATGTAGTTAATCTTAAACATATGGTGTATATTTTTGCTTAGTTTTCACTGCAACGGGGCCACAGTAAATGTGTTAGAGCTGGACGCCTTGGTTGACTTCCTCAGTTCTTAACACACATTGTGAAATTACTTTTTGGATGTATTCTTCTCCTAATGCTGGTTTACATCAATAATATTCTTACATTACCTACAAAAAGACTAAGAAGAGAGAAATTTTGGATATCTCCAGAATATCTTATAAGTGAAGTGCAACATCAATCGGTATGTAATAAGTTTGAGTCTTTAGCATATATGACGCTTAAAATATCTGAAAGGACACTGTGCTTCTAAGTTTTAAATGTGATGATTCACCAGGCTAAAGTCAAGTTAGTAAAGCAAAGCAGTATTAGTAGAAACAAAATGTAAATAGAAAGAGTGGAAAAGTCACCTTATCCGTCTAGAGCATGAAGCACAAGTCCCACCATAACCAAGGTTTTCATGGTCAGCTAGTGGTGGAGGAGAAACTTCAGCCAAGTGACATGCATTTTTATGCGTTTCAGAACATTTACCAATGCCTAGTTCACCACTTTTCAAAATAATATCACCACCTGTAGAAGTGGAACATGACAAGTCAGGGATATGCAAATTATCCTCGGTCACAGAGCAAGCCTCTGGTACCCTTTCGGAATCACCAGAAATTTCTTCCACAGTGCAACCATTTTTAGATAGTTCCAAACCATTTTCTGCAGGAAGAGCAGCAGATTTTCCCGTAGAGCAGCATCTGCGGTTTGAATCTGGCAATTTCTCAACATCATTTACCGAAGCATCTGCATCAGACGCTTCTAAGCTAGAAATGGACCTTGAAGAAGCAATCCCATCAGGATGTTCTTTCAACTCTGCTACAACTCTTTCATGAGATTCATTATCCCCATTGATTAGCTTGGAGTCAATCTCATCACTGGCAATGCTATCAACTCTTGATGACTTCTTTGGTCTTTCCAATTTGTCAATAATTTCTAGTCAGGGGAAACAAACATCTACATCAGTACAGAAATTTCAGCAATTCCAAAACATCAAGGTAAGACTATATACCAATCCAGTTATCTTTAAACCTTCACTCTTAGCATCGAATTGTAAAGACCGAGTACATATATGCCTCAAAGTTATCCATATTTTTCATTTAGACACCTTATCTAAGGGTGTGACCTGTTGAAAACCTATTGTTAGTTGAAGATGTGTCTTTTAGAAACACACTAATGACATGGCACAATAACTGACTTTGAATTATGCTGATACATGGTGGTGGAGATAGTTAGTTAAATAGTTAGTTTCATGATAAAGCTATAGTCTTTTTACGCTTCCCAGCATTCCAGGAGAGAGTGTACTCCATGATGCATTCTGTTATTACAAGAAGAAGGAGAAACAAGGAAAACATTGACAAGAAACAATACTTGTTATAGGAGGATGAGAACGACAACAGAGAGATTAGTCTACCTGCTGCAGTAGATCTCTTTCTTTGCATTTTGAACAATGCCTTATAACTCCGGGCATCCATTATCTTCCTTTTCAAGCATACAGAAGTTGCATCATTTTCCCTCCTAGTGCTAACACTTTCAAATTCCATTATCAGCTCCTTCACACTTTTCTCTTTTTGTTCCTTCTTCTTGACACTAGATGAATCGGGTCCTCTTCCTACATAACTTGATCTTGACAAACTAGATGGGGAATTTTTCTTGCCCCTGTCAGACCTTCTTAAAGGGCTCGGAGTATTCTGTTTCTCAATTACTCCAGATTTCTTAACAGCTGGCGTGGATGGTGACTGCTTTTCAAGACGCTCGGACTTCCTTGTACTCGATGGGCTTGAAGCTGCTTGCTTCGTTTCTCGAACTGACTTTCTTAAGCTATCTGTCTTCCCGGAGCCAGAACTTATTGATCCTTTGTCTGATTGTTTGTTCTTTGATTTATTGCTCTCAGTATGCTTATTTTTCCTCCCAGACCGAGTCTCGCTAGCCATCCGTCCAGCTGTGAACAATAAACCATAAATTATTTCAGACTATCCTTATAAGTACACAGTATCCACACTATAAATAACAGGTATGGAAAACTAATGATCTACTGATGACAACTATTAATAAAGATCAAAAAAAGGAAGAGTGTGATATCAATTACCATCCTTTAATAAGCTATACAAAATAAAGTCTGCATAAATATATAATATTTAACAGTCTACCGAAACAGTTATCCTGTGAAGCATTTCATTCAGTTGCACCAGTTAACCAAGCTTTCCCATCCACCCCCCAGTTCACCTTAGAGGCGGATCTAAGATTTTATGCTTATGAGTTCTAGATTCTAAGACAAGAAAGCAACTGGTTCGAGATAGCTTATTTATGCGTATTAAGTGGATTTGTTAATACAAATAGAGGTCTGCGCCAAAACCACTGGGTTCTACCAAACGCAAAACTAATGCACTAGGTCTGCCCCTTGTTCACCTACATGCCCTATTCTTCAAAACAATGACAAATTACTTACTTCCTACATCCAAATACTTTTTCAACAAAAATTAGCTTTAAGCACAAATGCCTAAACATCCATAATTCAATATAGTGTGACTTATAAAGACGCGCCTACTATTCTACCGGATAACTCTACTTACTAAAGCTTATGCAGGTGGGAAGAAATCACCACGTGGTTTTTGGTTAATATTAAAAAAGAAAAGTGCTACAATTTCACTATATTTGTTTAAGCACAAGGATTTAATGTCTGCATGTAAATTCTGAAGGAATATAACAAAAATCAACAACAGTAGAAAGTAGTAACATTTATAAACTCCAGATCAGGATGTGAAACTCTATGGTCGCAATGCTGAAAATATAAAATAAAATAAAAAACCGATAATTCATCTAATTCACACATTACCCAAAAACCAACTTCTGCATGTAACTACTGAAGAGACAAATTGAAACAAAAACCAAAAGCAAAATGTGTCATAATTTAATTGAATATTCACTTAAAGAATAATGCATACAACTTACAGAATGACTGAGGAAAAAACGAAGTAAGAAGTTACCTCAAAGAAAACCCTAAAGTCCTCACAGCCTGAAACAACAACAATAGTTTCAGTCAAATTGTCTGAAGAAAAAAAACCCTAGTCAACCCTTAAACTGAAATTTGTATGCGAATTAACACGGGATATTACAGTCTCCAATTTCCGGTAGAGTCCCTTAATCTGCTCGGCATATACTCGGAGAAGAAAAAACAGAAAACTGAAGAAGGCCGGAAAGCATATATAATAACTAAAAGAAAGAACTTTTGGTGTGTTATATTTAGTTCCTACCCCCTCCCGCCCGGTAATAACACGTGGAAGTGACACGCAAAAAATAAAACTATAACAAAATACTTAAACGAAAATATCAATGTCCTAGAAAATACTAGTAGTAGTAGAAATTAGTGCTACTAGTAACCTCGTATACCTAACGGATTGAAATCTCCTATATTTATTGAATAAAGAAAATTATTGTGTAAGCATTGTTATGAAATAATGATTGTAAAAAAATAAATTGAAGACAAGTATAGATAGAGAAAGATTGATGTTTTATTCAATTTTCAAATTGATGTACATAATGAAATGAAATCTCCTATATTTATAAAAGAAAGGAAGTTGTTGTGTAAGCTGCTACTGTAAGTTGGTGTGTAAGCTGCTACTGCAAGCTGCTGTGTAAACTGCTACTGCAAGCTGATGTGTAAGCTGCTTGTAAGTTGCTTGCAAGCTGCTACTGCAAGCTGATGTATAAGCTGCTTGTAAGTTGTTTGTAAATTGCTACTACACCAGATATAGATAATCTTCTACCGGGAGTAATATTTATCCATAACGGAGTACCGAAATAATAAGCTTCTTCAGGAAGCTTATTTCCAATAGAGTACCAAATAGATAAACATATTTATGGCGGAGTCCCATATGGATAGCCTTCTTCAGGAAGCTTATGAACATCCATAATATAATATATATTTATAAAACTCCACATTGGATGTTCATTAAAATATAATGTGCCTCATTAAAACCTTACTAGGAAAAACCCCGTGGGAAAAATCCTAGTGAAGGAAAAAGAGTACACATATTTAGTAATACGCATTGCTGGGTGGCTCATTAAAAACCTTATAAGGAAAACCCTGTGGGGAAAAACCTTAGTAAGGAAAAAAGAGTGCATCGCGTATTTTACTCCCCTTGATGAAAACCTTGTTTCAAATATTTGAGTCTCCGCATTCTAATCTTGTATACCATCTTCTTAAAAGTTGAATTTGTAGAGAATATTATCCACCACTATTTCCGATCGATTTAAACTAATCTCATCAAACCAAGAAGTTGTTGCAAGTCATTTCATTGAGTTGCTTGCAACCTGCATGCATCAACTGCTTGTAGATAAACTTCAATAGAGTACTAGATGGATAATCTTCTTCAGGAAGATTATCTATAATAGAATAATAAATAGACATCCACAATAATATTTTCGTAATACTCCCCCTTGGATGTTCATTATTATGTGCCTCGTTAAAACCTTACTAGGAAAAAACCCCGTGAAAAAAATCCTAGTCAAGGAAAAAGAGCACACTAATAATATACATTGAAAGCTGCCTTATTAAAAATCTTACCAGGAAAAGCCCAGTGGGAAAAAACATGAGCAAGAAAAAAAGAGTATATTGCATATTTTACTCCCCCTGATAAAGACTATGTGTAGGAGAAGAGCCATACCTTGCTAGCAAATTAGCAGAAATGTTGTGTCAGGCCTTGTAGCATTAGCAAGATACATTAGTGCACTAATTGCACTGAGATATGGTACTTCGGGACCAAGAAGTTCCTCATCCTCTTCTGGAGGTCGGAATAAATCTTTATTTACTTCAAGTGATCGAACAATCATTGGTGTACTCAATGGGTGCGCTTTGTCCATGTAAAAGCATTTTAAGGCCCTTTTTGTATAAGCAGATTGATGGATAAAGATTTTGTCTGCTAAATATCCAATTTGCAGACCAAGACAAAGTTTTGTCTTTCCAAGATCTTTCATCACAAATTCTTTCTTAAGATATCCAATTGCCTTTTGGAGCTCTTATGGAGTTCCAACAAGATTTATATCATCAACATAAACAACAAGGATAACAAATTCTGATGACATCTTTATTATAAAATATATGGACAAATAACATCACTTACGTAACCTTCTTTCAGCAAATATTCACTGAGGCAATTATACCACATGCACCCAAATTATTTTAAATGGTACAATGACCTTTGTAATCTGATCGAGTACATTTCTCGCGGCTTTGAACTATATGCTTCATGCATTTTAAATCCTTAAGGGATATTCATATAGATTTAATCAAATGAGTCATATAGGTTATGACTTGCATTTAAATGGCATGACATCTTCAGGGTGTCTGGACTACAGGTCCGATCCGCACAATCCTTTACAATATTGTGCACTATATTGTATCAAAGATATCGTCGATGATCATTTGGTATCAGTTCGCAAGCGAGATAACTTGTTGAGATCTCATTACTTTCTTTATTTTCAGGTACCTAAACTTCTTCTGGAGTTTCATGAAATGTTATTTCGTGGGCTCTTCTAGAGCTTATTTCCTCCTTGTTATGATCATTTGCTCCTATCCTTTTCAAGGTTGTTACCTTTGGAACCGATTGGTCTACCACGTTTCATGCGTACAGTAAACTCCATCGTTTAGGGACTTTAATTTTAATAGGAGCATTCGCAACTGAAATATGATATTTAATTATGGATCAGCAAATGCTTCTGGCATTTGACTTGAATTATCTTTTGAGTGAGGATCATACTAATGATAATTCGATTCATAGAGCATATTTTTCAGCTGTTTATTCCATCACCCAAATGTTAGAAAAACTAACATATATCTCCAGTATTCTTTGGGAAATATATATTTGTGCATTGTGGTAGATAAATTAATCATATACCACACATCAAAAGATAGTAATAAAAATATTTGGTTTCTGATCCTAAACCCATTGTGAGGGGAGGACTTATCATATATTATTGGCCTGATGCATACAAGTGCTGCTATATGCAATTTAGAAAATCTTAGACCACACATGAGGCTTTGTTCTCATAAGCAATAGTTTAGCCTTTAATAGGAGGTATTCAATGCTAAACTAGCTTGGATATAAACCCAGCATCATCAAGATCAATTATCTTGATTTCATAATCTGAAATTTATGCATTTAATTGATAAAAGCAATTTCAAATGCCAAACTGCAGGTTGACAATAATCGCACATGTAACCATCTCATATATGCATCTATAAGTGGTTCATACGATAGGTGAATGGGCCCATATTCACCTTTTATATATTTCAGATTAGGGTCTTAGTCCCAACTTTAGCTAGTATAAACAATTTATTATGAGAACAAGCAAACACAAGAGAAGTCTTGAAGAATCTTCTAGTTCTTCAGTATATGCTTATCTGAATTCTCAAATAGCTCATCTAAAAATGGCAAATGGAAACTTCGGGTTTATCATGGCATGTTCTATCTCTTAGTAAACTTCTGGTTTACTATAGCATAAACTTTTGCATTAGTAAACTTCTGATTTACTGTGGCTACTTTTGTATTAGCAAATTTCTGATTTACTGTAGCTACTTTTGCCTCAGTAAAACTTCTGGTTTACTGTGACTGCTTTTGCATTAGTAAACTTCTGATTTACTATGATACATGATATAGTACAAATTAAGGAATAAAGCGGGTTACTTCGCACATACATATTATTTTACCCTCTATGATTGTGGAAACATGAAGATTTTCAATCTTCCAATCATTTATAGTCTCAATATGATAGCTATTTGTATTAGTAAACTTCAGGTTTACTACAACATATGTTTTGACCATAATCATATATGACATATTTGTATATAAACTCTTCTAGAGCCTTCATTTATTATCCACAATCTAATATTTATCAGACACTACTGGTGTCATGTGTCTTCCAGACAAGCAATTAACTCTTCAGGAGTTATTGATACATTTTGTACTATCAAATATTGCTCAGACACTTCTGGTATCATGAGAGAACATGGTAATCAAATAAATAATATAAAGACAATTCTAAATTATAAATGTAAGAAATTAAGAATTTCAGTAATTTTACCACCAACTTTGTGACGAATGTCTCCTTCAGGGAGAAATGCCATTAACATCTGAATAATTTATAATCTAAGCGGCAACCACATAGTCAATACATCCTTCAGGGAAAGATATATGAGTTGTTATTTCCTTCGGAGAACTCAATAACTAACCATAATATATTAATATTGTGCAGTAGAAAGTATTTTACAAGAATGCATTTGCCTTAGAATGATACTTAATAAAATTTCCAAGATGCTTTACGTACAACAGGTACGTGCGGCAATGATTTTTATGCCACAAAATAATATTTATATCCTCTGTTATTCTAGCTCTTCAGGAGGTGAGTAGACGTATTTCTTCACACACCCCAGGGAATAAATATGTGCTTAAAAAATAACTTTGAATAGTTCATTATTTTGTTTAAGCACGGAAAGACACACTTTCATAATATTTTCCTACTTCAGGAGGAAATTTCAATTGTGTTACTTCTTCAGGAGAAAATTTAAAGTACGAAATATTGACTATATATTCTCTCAATCATATTACCTCTTCTGGAGGTGAATTATAATATATTTACATCAAGAGCGCGTTCATATATTGTCACATTCATTTCGAGAATGGATTAATATTTATCAAGTGTTCTTATCCTTCAGGGAATGGAACATAATTATCTGAACGTGCATTAACCACATCACATTGTGATGCTTCAAACCTCTTTTAAGATATTTTCTACTTCAGGAGCAAATCGAGGCATGTACGTAGTATGGAGAATTTTTCTCTAACTTATCTTCAATTGTAACCATAACAAGCCTAAATTATCACTTCTGGTGGTCATAGACATATGCCACTTATGGTGGTTAACAAAACTTAGTTACAATGAGATATACAAAGTATTGCCACTTCTAGTGGTCGTACTCTGTTAGAGTTCAAGTGAACCCTAAAATTAAGTCATAACAAGACTTAGGAAATATGCCACTGCCGATGACTACATATTTTTTGAAAACTTCCATAATTAGCCATCAATAGAGATGAATATCATGGTCCCTTCTCGTAATATTTTTCTTCGGGACCAAATTTATGGCATGAACTGCTAAGTGAACCAATTGGGCTCCTTAGGACCAAATAACAAAAATCATATTGTTAGTAGCAAGAAACAGGAATGCCTGTATGAAAGAATTACTAACCTTTTGAGTAGAATTCTTAATTATGGCGATTGGATCTGATTTATATCCATAGACTTTCGCTAACTCAACCCAACAAATAGTTAGAGTTAAGAAATATATGAAAGTGCAAAAATTAATGTCACAAGTCCTTTTCTACAAACCTACTTCAAGATAGCAAATCAGCAAGGGAAAATAATTTGTCGTTTATAAAGACAAAGTGATATAGTAAAACCTTTAAGCCAAACATGGAATCATTTCCATGCTTACTTTGCTAATATGGAAATAAAATACTAGCACCAAAGAAATATCAATTGTTCAACCCAATGTAATAATGGTAGAAATCCATAAATACAACAGTTTGATCTTACTTACAGCGAGAACCGATGCCTTCAGACGAGGATAACTACGTATTTCAAAGTATGTGCTCAAGGCAGAGTCTCGTGCTGATAACGTGTTATAAAATAACGACTGTAAAGAAATAAACTAAAGACAAGTATAGATAGAGAGAGATTGATGTCTTATTCAATTTTCAAACTGATGTACATAATGAAATGAAATCTCCTCTATTTATAGAAGAAAGGAAGTTGTTGTGTAAGTTGCTACTGCAATCTGCTGTGTAAGCTGCTATTGCAAGTTGTTGTGTAGGCTGCTTGTAAGCTGCTACTGCAAGCTGATGTGTAAGCTGCTTGTAAGCTGCTACTGCACCAGATATAGATAATCTTCTACCGGGGGTAATATTTATCCATAATGGAGTACCGAAATGATAAACTTCTTCAGGAAGCTTATTTCCAATAGAGTACCAAATATATAAACATATTTACGGCGGAGTCCCATATGGATAACCTTCTTAAGTAAGCTTATGAACATCTATAATATAATATATATTTATAACAAGCAACAAGTTATTGTGTATGATGCTATGGCAAGCGGTTGTGTAAGCTACTTAGTTGCTACTATATTACTTATAGATAATTTTTTACATAGGTAATATTTATCCACAACGGATTATCGAAATGATAACCTTATTCAGGAGACTTATTTCTAGTGGAGTACTAAGTAGATAAACATATTTACAGCGGAGTCCAATATAAATAAGTTTCTTCAGGAAGCTTATTTACAGCAGAATACGAAATGGGCATCCACAATACAATATTTATAACATTCCCCCTTGTATATTCATTAAAAAATAATGTGCCTCGGTAAAATCTTACTAGGAAAAATCCCATGAAAAAAAATTCTAGTGAAGGAAAAAGAGTACATATATTTAGTAATATGCATTGCTAACAGCCTCGTTAAAACCCTTATAAGAAAAACCTATGGGAAAAACCTTGCAAAATAAGAGAAAAAGAGTATATCGCGTATTTTACTCCCCTAATGAAAACTTTTTTTCAAATATTTGAGTCTTAGCATTACAATCTTGTATACCATCTTCTCAAAAGTTAAAATTGGCAAAGATCTAATGAATAAATTTGTCAGATGTCACTTGAACAAATATCTAATAAATGACTTTGCATGACCATTTTGAGTATGAACATGAGCTATATGATGTTCAACTTTTATCCCAAGTGATAAACAATAATCATCAAAAGCTTGAGATGAGAATTCTCTAGTATTATCAAGGCGAATAGTCCTTATAGGATAAATCTGGGTATTGTGTCCTTAATCAAATTATTTGTGCTAATAGCTTTACAAACGTCGGGTTGCGAGATGATAGTAGACACACATGAGACCACCATGAAGATACATCTATTAGGACCATAAAAGATTCAAACAGTGGGCGAATAGGTCCACATATATCCCCATGTATATGCTCTAAAAAGGTAGGGAATTCAATGTCAACCTTCATTTATGATGGTCTAGTGATCATTTTGCCTTGATAACACGCATCACAAGAAAACTCATCAATTGTAAGAATCTTCAAATTCTTTAATGGATGCCCACTCGAATTTTCAATACTTAGTCTCATCATTATTGATCTAGGATGGCCTAGGCTACTATTCCAAAGCACGAAAGTATTTAAAGCAATAAACTTCTAGTTTACGATAGAGCGTGCTTTAACTATACTAATCTTTGTATAGTATAGCCAGAAGATAAAGTTGGTAACTTTTCTATAGTGTACTTCTGTCCAGAAACATTCTCTATAATACAAAGATATTCCACATTCATTTCATTCTCAACATGATACCCATTTTGGCGGATATCTATAAAACTCAACAAATTTCTTCGGGACTTGGAAGCGAACAATGCATTATCTGTAATAAGTTTTATTCTCTTAGACATAAATATAGTGGCTCTTCCGGAGCCTTCAATAAAACGTATATTAATAGAAATTATAGAAATGTTTGCCTTTCCCCTATGTAAATAAGAAAAATATTTCTGATCTTTGAATATAGCATGAGTTGTTTCACTATCAATCACACAAATGTCTTCATGATTGAACTTTGATCCAAACATAATTTTGAGGAATATCCATATTCTTCAAAATGAAATAATATAAAATAAATATTATAGTAAACATCACTATCAAAGCATGATTTTTATTTATGTACAATAATTACATTAACATGACCATACTATCTAATACAAACAACAACAGTTAAAATATTTAAATTTTTAGATTAATCACCGATCACATGACTTGTTTCTTCTCGTGGGAGTGCAAAGAAATCAGCTACATCCAAATCCATGAAGTCAAAATGATCTTCAAAAATAAAACTTGCTTCAACATTTTTCTGTCTTCTTTAAGGAGGCTCGATAAAGCTCAACCAAGTACTTTGGCATACAATATGTACGTGACTAGTGTCTTTTTCCTCCACATCTATAGCATGCATTTTTTGTATTTTTTACTTGCACCACTTCATGCTTTTGTTCCTTTATTTTCTACTGTTGATGGTGAAGAGGGTTCTTTGGTGCATTATAATTACCATGATTAGAGTTTCTTCCCCTACCACGGACATGACCACGACTGGGGCCACGATCTCTTCCACGCTTAGCTTGGTGGAAGTTTGTCTCATTCGCCTTAGGGAATGGACAAGAACCAATAGGTCAGCTTTCATGTTTTCATTAATAAATCATTATGTTGCTTAGCCACAAGAAGATATGAAATAAGTTCAGAATATGTTTTGAATCCCATCTCTTGATATTGTTGCTATAGTAGCATATTCGAGGCATGAAAAGTGGTGAAACTTTTCTCTAGCATATCATGATCAGTAATATTATCACCACATAATTTTAATTGGGAAATAATTTTAAACATAGCATAAATATACTCACTGGTAGATTTAAAATTCTGCAACCTTAAATGAGTCCAATCATAACGTGTCTGTGGAAGAACGACCGTCTCTAAGTGGACATATCTATCTTTTAAATTATTCCACAGTATAACTGGATCTTTAACAGTGAGATGTTCAATTTTCAAGCCTTCATCAATGTGATGGCATAGTAATATCATTACTTTGGCATGATCTTAGTTTGATGCTTGATTTCTATCATGCTGCCTGCCAGACCCATCGCATTAAGATGAATTTTTGCATCAAGCACCTAAAATATTTAGCTTTTGCCTGATATATCCAGGGCTACAAATTAAAGTTTAAAAAGATTTGACAGCATCTAAAAAAAGAAAGTTTGTACCTTTAATACTTTCAAAGTATTTGCTCGAGATGACAGAGTCTCGTGCTGATAACGTGTTATAGAATAAATACTATTTAGTAAATAAATCAAAGACAAGTATAGAGAGGGACTAATATATTATTGTCACGGCACAAAACCATCAATTGGGTGTGATGGAGCATAGCACACTTGCTAGGCAAGGCGAGCGTAACAAGACGAAACATAATAACAGAATCAACAAAATGATACAAGTCTAAAGCCTTCAATATAATATAATAACGCCAATACATGATAAATCCCCCATAACTGGTAAATATAGAGTCATGAGCTCTAAAAAATACAAGTATGAAAATCTAAATAACAATAATGTCAAAAATAAAGACAATAGTGCAAGATCAAAAAAGACGCCAAGACTACGATCGGAATGCAGCTCTACCTCGTCTCATGGAATAACTCAGCAAGCAAAACTACGCTACTAGCGACTCGGTCTAACACCTGGATCTCCACCACTAAGTGCATAGTGTAGTATGAGTACAACTGGCCACATGTACTCAACAAGTATCATAACTAACATCGCAGAGGTAATAGAAGTAAGAACTTTAAATGATACTTGCTAATCACCTATACAATTCATGAATCTAACAAGTATGGAACAACAATATGATCAAGTAATAAATTACAAAAAAGAATCACCTTAGTGCACTCAATTACCTAATGTACTCTACTAAGTAAAAAATCTAACATATAAAGAAAATATGCTAATAAAGAAGATAACAGTCAAGTAAGTTACAAGTAAAGATGAAATGCAACAACCAAATCAAACACTGGCCAGCTTTTCCTCAGAATTTTCATAACATTACCAAACCACTAATTAGTTTTCCTCAATTTATGTGTACACCATCAACAAGGCATATGAGATGGTGACCTTAGGGGGATAAATCCATATCCACACGCTGCCCGGCATAGTCACATGCAATAATCATAATCCGTCTGGCGTGGTAACAGACTTAATATCATAATATGCATGGCGTGGTCACACGAACAATATCAAATCCATTTTGGAGATCAAGAGCGATATGCAGAGAAGATATCCTCATCTTTTTAGCCTTTCAGGTATGATTCTAAACCCATTCGAGGATGAACGTTTGTTAAAAAAGGGAGAATATAATGACCCGATCGGTCATTTTGAGTATTAGAACCCCGTTCCCCTATTTGGTACTTCCTATAGTTTCTTTTGATGTTTCGTGACATAAGGGGATGGTTGGTTTGGTTCCGGGAAGATTTGGGAGTGAATGGGAATACTTAATTCTATTTTTAGAAGCTTCAGTTGTAAGAGTTGATCAAAGTTTGACTTTTCAGTAAACGACCTCATAATCGGGATTTGAGGGTTCCTATAGGTTTGTGTGGTAATTTAGACTTGTCTGTATGTTTGGATTATGTTTTAGATTTTCTTAGGAGATTTAGGAGTGGCTTCGCACAGCCCTATCTAGACAGAAGAGTTATGCAGGGTGAAAAGGCCCGTGGTGTGGCTTTAATGGAAGGTGAAAAGATACTTTTGAAAGTTTCACCCATGAAGGGCGTAATAATATTTGAGAATAAAGGCAAGCTTATCTCGAGGTTTATGGTTAATTTGAGATGTTAGAGATAATTAGCGAGGTTGTTTATAGGCTTGATTTGTCTCCTAGTCTTTTGGGGGTGCATCTGATATTTTATGTCTCCATGCTTCGAATGTATAATCAAGACAATTCGCATGTTTTGGAGTTGAGCAGAGTGCACTCAGATGAGAACCTGGCTTATGAAGAAGAACTGGTGGTCATTTTGGATAGATAGGTTCGAAAGCTTAGGTCTAAGAAGATCGCAGTGATGAAGGTGCTTTGGGGAGGACAAACAAACAAGAAGGATACTTGGAAGACCGAGTCAGATATGCAGAGCATATATCCAAATCTTTTGAGAAGTTTAGGCACATGTCTAAACTCGTTCAAGGACGAACATTTATTTAAGAGGTGGAGAATATAACAACTCAGCCGGTCGTTTTGAGCAGTATAGCCTTGTTCCCCTATTTTATGCTTCCCATATGTTTTCTTGGTGACTTGGAGGGATGGGTGGTTTGGTTTTCACGAGGCTCTGGAGTGATTTGGAATACTTAGTTTCATTTTGGGAGCTTGAAGTTGAAAGAGTTGATCAAAGTTTGACTTTTGAGTAACCAACCTCGGATTGGTTATTTGAATGTCCCAATGGGTTCGTATATGATTTTGGACTTACATGTATGTTTGGATTTGATTTTGGATGCTCCTAGAAGATTTTGACTCTATTTGCCGAAAGTTGGCAGTATGAAGAATTGGAGAGTTCTTAAGTTTGATCGATAGTTGAGTTTGGGGTTATCTTATTCCGATTGTTGTTCTGCGACTTAGGTAAGGTTCATTTTTTTTAATGAAACATGTATGTAAAGTTTGGTTTTGATCCGAAGTGCGTAGGTATGAATCGGACGCTTGGTTGGGAGTTTAGAAGCTTATGAGCTTAAGAGAGTTCAACGTGTGGTTTGGCCTTTGATCCTTAATGTGATGGTTAAACATGTGTTTGGAGTCCTTATATAGGTGCATGTAATATTTATGAATTTGTTTGTATGATTGGATGGTTTCCCGGGGGTCTCTCGTGAGTTTTGGACCACCCGTAACATGTTTGGTGTTGGTAGACTTTTCTAGTGTCTGGTGTTCATCGTGTTCACAAGGGGGTGTCTTGTATTTGTGATGAAGGATCGGGGATGAGGATTGTTGTGTTTCTTGTTCGCGAAGGGGGTGACGCGTTCACAAAGAAGGAGGTGAGTCTGGGAGATTAACCTTTTCGTTCGCGATGGGATGGTCGTGTTCGTAGAGAAGGCTGGCAAGGAGACCTTCGCATAGCAGGGCGTGTATTCGCGTTAGCATAAGGTAGGCAGGTGAAGCTTCGTGATCGCAAGGATAGTTCGAGATTAAGAAGGAGGATTTCTGGGCGGCGGAAGTTGGTGCTTCATTACTGCGAGGCCTTTATGCCGCTCACGAAGGGTATCGCTAGTAGCGTTATTTTGAGTCCTAATTTGGGGACTTAGCTCATTTTTCACCATTTTGAGTCTCAGAGAAGGAGAGTAGAAAATTTTTATGAGGTATTTCATTACAATCTTGGTGGTAAATATTATTTACTTGGATTTGATCATATATCTTGATTTCTCATGTATTTCTACACCTAAACACATGGAATTTCAAAGTGAAATTTCGGATTTTTGTCTACAACTTAAGAGAGTATTGAGGTTTTGAGCAATGATTTGGACTTGAATTTGAAAATTAAACACATATTTGGACTCATGTGGTAATGAGTAAACATGATCTGCCCCTAGACTTAGGTTTAGAAGGTGTGTCCCTGGGTTAACTTTTGTTGACTTTTTGGGAATTGATTAAGATTGAAGCTTTATTGTTCGAAATTGGTTCATATGATTTTATTTGACCTTATTACATATTATTTGGTTAGACTTGAGCTGTTTGGAGGTGATTTTTGAAGGAAAGGCGATTTGGGAGAGTTGATTTGACTTGCTAAGGTAAATATCTTGTCTAATCTTGGTTTGAGGGAATAACCCTTACGATATGACCTTATTTGCTTAATTAAAATGTGTGGAAAATGATATATATATATATATATATATATGCAAGGTGACGAGCGTATATACGAGTGCTATGTGTTATTCAATATTGGTTTAGACTTTAGGCTCTTATTATGCCTTGCTTAGTCGTGTGCTTCTAAGATTTATGTTTTAACCAATTGCATGACTACGTGAGATTATTTGTCCATGATAGGAACCATGTCTATGATTACTGTCTTCTAATTGGCCAAGATGGTATATTAATGGAATTGTTGACACACTTGATATTAGTCGTAGTCATGCTTTATATATCGAGCACACATCCACGCCTTTATTTGCTATATCCTTGTGCACCTTATTGATTATTTGAGCATATGCATCCTTATAGATGAAATGTTATTTCGTATTTTCTATGACTATGCCACATTTGGACATGTTATGCAGATTGATCTGGACATGGCACAAATTTCTACCGTGTGGTTACTGTGATATGTTATTGTCATGGCACGAGATCTTTGCTATGCAGCATGTGGATATGGATCCATCCCCCTAGGGGCTCCCTCACATGTTTATCTCTTAATTGCGGACACACATGTTTTGAGAAATTGATAGATTTCTGGTTGATTCTGATACGGAACCCGATATTGTGAGTTCAGAGTAAGGTCGAAGCTTTGACTCTTCAAGTGAATCCTTTATGAGATATCATGAATAATATATGCTTTATATGTTTATTTTTCTAACATGCTACTTTATGCCTTTGTTATATGCTTTAGATTTGATAGACGAGATTCCAAGATAAAGTGGAAGCGAAGAAGGCGACGTACTTGAATTTAGTAGGGAGCACAGGTGAGGAGGATAGGAGAGCGTACATGAAGAGGTATAAGGTAGCTAGGAAGGGGGCTAAGTTGGCGGTCACAGAGGCTAAGACTACGGTTTTGGTCGTATGTACGAGGAACTGGGGGACAAGGGCGGGGAGAAGAAGTTATTCCTCCTGGTCAAGGCGCGCGATAGAGAGAGGAAGACTCGGAATTTGGACCAAGTGAGGTGCATCAAAGACGAGGACGGTAGAGTATTTATGGGAGAGGCCCAAATTAAGAGGAAATGACAGATTTACTTTTATAAACTCCTTATTAAAGAAGGGGATCAAGATATTGTGCTAGGTGAATTGGAGCATTCCGAGAGTCACCGTGACTTTGGGTACTGTAGGATCATCAAGGCTGAGGAGCTCGTATGAGCATTGCGTAAGATGAGTAGGGGCAAAGCGACCGGACCAGACGAAACTCTGATTGAATTGGAGGTGTGTGGGAAGAGCAGGCTTGGAGCGGCTGACTGGGATGTTTAATGTTATTTTTAGGAGAGGATGCCAGATGAGTGGAGGTGGAGTATGGTGGTTATGTTGTATAAGAACAAAGGTGATATCCAGAGTTGTAACAAATATAGGGGCATCAAATTACTGAGCCATACCATGAAATTTAGAAAGGGTGGTTGAGGTGAGGGTGAGGAGGACAATGTCTATATCCGACAACCAGTTCGGGTTCATGTCAGGTCGTTTTACTACTGAAACTATCCACCTTATTTGTAGGTTAATGGAACAGTACAGAGGGAGGAAAAAGGATCTGTACATAGTGTTCATTGATCTGGAGAAAGCGTATGAAAAGTTCCTTGAGAGGTTCTCTGAAAATACTTGGAGGCAAAAGGTGTGTCGGCTGCCTACATTAGGTGATTTAGGACATGTACGATGGATCTAAGACTCAGTTTAGGAAAGTAGGAGGCGACTCAAATCATTTTCCAATTGTTATGGTGTTACACCAGGGTTCTACGCTCAGCCCGTTCTTATTTGCCCTGGTGATGGACGCTCTAACGCACCACATTTAAGGGGAGGTGCCATGATTTATGTTATTCACTGACGACATTGCTCTGATTGATGAGAATCTAGCTGGTGTTAACGAGAAGCTGGAGGTTTGGAGACAAGACCTTGAGTCTAAGGGTTTCAAGCTGATAAGGACTAAGACAGAATACTTGGAGTGCAAGTTTCGTGCCGAGCCAAGGGAAACGGGCATGGATGTAAGGCTTGAATCACAAGTCATCCCAAGTAGAGGTAGTTCGAGTACCTTGGGTCGATTATCCAAGGGGTGAGGAGATCAACGAGGAGGTCACACACCGTATTGGGGGTGAAGTGAATGAAGTGGAGGTTAGCTTCTGGAATCCTGTGTAACAAGAGAGTGCTACTGATACTCAAAGGTAATTTTTATAGAGCGGTGGTTAAACCGACCATGATGTATGGGGCTGAGTGTTGGCCTATTAAGAACTCACATATCCAGAAGATGAAAGTAGCAGAAATGAAGATGTTGAGGTGGATGTGCGGGCACACTAGGATGGATAAAATTATTAATGATGATATTCTGGAGAAGGTGGGCGTGGATCCAATTGATGACAAGATGCGGGAAGCGACGCTCAGATGGTTCGGTCATGTTTAAAGGAGAAGCCTATATGCTCCGGTAAGGAGGTGTGAGTGGCTAGCTTTGGAAGGCTTGAGAAGGGGTAGATAGCAGCCTAAGAAGTATTAGGGAGAGGTGATCAGGCAGGACATGGCGAGGCTTCAGATTTCCGAGGACATGGCTCTTGATAGGAAGCTGTGAAGTCGAGTATTAGGGTTGTAGGTTAAGAGATAGTTGAGTCTATTTCTACTTCGTACTTATGTCAGACTAGTCCAATAGGGTTTTTGCCTTAGACTGCTAGTGGTTAGTGTTGTGTCTTACTATTCTTTCATTATTGATAGTGTCGGGTCTTTTTACTGGCTGTCGCTTTTGCGTTTCATCTATTTTCTGATCTTTATGATGTTGTTATTATTCATTTGGTCTATGGTGGTACTGATATTATCTCTTTTCATCTTCTCGAGCTGAGGGTCTTTCAAAAATAACCTCTCTACTCCCTCGGGGTAGGGGTAAGATCTGCGTATGCACTACCCTCCCCATACCCCACTTGTGGAATTTTACTGGGTCGTTGTTGTTGTTGTCGTTGTATTTGATAGACGAGATAGAACTATTCATGTTGAGTTGGTATCTTATGATGTATTCTTCTACAATATCACATTTCTTTTCATAATCATTCTAGGTATAGATATGAATTGTACATGTTTATTTGTTAGTAGGTATCACATGACTTGAATCTCATCACTGCTTTACCGAGGTTAATTTTGATAATTACTGAGTACATATTGTCTCGTACTCATACTACACTTCTATACAACTTTGTGTAGATTCTAGCATTGGCTCGAGTGGACCTTCAGAGGGTGCCTAGTAGTTGATATAGGAGACTTGAGGTAGTGATGCATGGTCGTCCGCATACCCTTAAAGTCCCTTTCCTTCCTTTATCATATTGTTAGTTCACATTTCAGATAGCATTTTTATTATTGAGAGATTCTGTTGTATCTTATTTTAGAGCTCATGACTCTATACTACAAGTTTTTAGGGGATTTATTGCCACAATATATTTGTACTTACTGTTGTTGAAAGACTCATTCTGCTTAATTATGCTATCCCAGTTATATTACATTTTGTTGTATTTGATTTGATCTATGTTCAGATATGGGATTATCTTGGAGGGTTAGATGTCATTACGACTATTGGTGGAATTTTGGATCCTGACATAATAGGATTATTAAAATTAATATTTACTGAACTAATTACAATTTGTATTTGTATAGCACATGACTAATTAAATAAGTAATCTTTGAAATTGTAATTATGTTATTGTTATACGTGTAGGAGATACCTTGTGCGAGCGTGAATCTAAACTTAGTATTACCATAAAAATATAATGAGCAGGTCAATTGATTGGAAAAAATACAGGCCCGGCGTAATATACCATGGATAAGTATTTTCTCATAAGATATCTCTAACTTGCAAAATAGAAAATCTAATTTAAAAATAATCCTATTTATTTTAGCTCGTATAAACAAAGGATCTTAGTATATCTATAGTTGGGAATTTTCCATGTGTTTTTACCCCATTTTCAAATAAGCAAAGGAGTCGTTGAAGAAAAGGTTATTTGTTGTGAAGTCCTTTTCAAATCCGTAATTAGTAATTTGTGACATTATGTTGAGAAGTTTAAATGAGTTGTATTAGAAATGACATTTGCTAATACATTAATTTAATTTGATAATACGTTAATTTGAACACAATTTATATTTTCTCCTTTAAGAGTTTGAGTCAATCTGGACTACTATAATCTTGAATCAATTTGAACTGCATGGTCCAAATTGACTAACAAGAACTTTGGCACAAATATAAACTTTTTTTTTATTAATTTGCGTTTATCCACTTTCCAAAATGTAAAAAAAAAAAGTTTTATTTGATTTTGTTATGGAACAAATTATAAACAACAAATAAATGAAACCAGTTTTAAGTTAAATAGATTAATAAGTTACCATCTATTGTTTAGTCATAATCAAGACTAAAATATTAACCTTTTATCCATAATTTGAATATTTATTTTGATGAGTTAGTTAGGTCATGTTTACCCTTAAAAGGAGGAACAATTAAACTTGCACGCGATTCAAAGATTACATAACTTAATTTAACATGAATGATCTGTGAACAGAAAATAATTAAAGTAAAGATAAGCAAAAAGATCAAACCAAGCGTGATGGAAAATTAAGCTTGGCTTTTGGATGAAAAATAAAAATTGACCTCGATTGAGCCCTCGAGATGGGCTCAATTGCAACTAAGTAAATAAGCAGTTGAAGAACACTATGAACAATAACTAGAGTAAAAATGAACTTTTATTGCTTCGATATGCGTGCCAAACGTGTTTTTTGAATGAAAAGGTTCTCCCCTTTATATAGTAGGGGAGCTTCAATCCCAGTACAAGCCTAAATAAGGTAAAGAATATTCTCCTTCCAGTAAATGTTGATATGCAGTTGATATCGGACAGGATTCGCGCCATAACATCCGGTTGAGGGTGATATTACGGCTCCCTGCTTATCGTGCCTAACCGTTTTAACCCTTAGTCTCGAACCTTCACTCTGCTCGACCCCATGCACATTCGTATTCGATCCCGGGTGCACCATTCGTCCTCCCCGGCCTCTGAGACGTGGAACCGCTCGACTTTACTTGAGGTCATGCCAGATCGTACCTCCCTCTCATTTCTTCACCGAAAAATCGGGGGTAACTTTATCCCAGATTTTTCCCGAACATAGATAGTCCTCTCACTTTTTGGAGAGCACATTTATCGAAACAGTGAGATGTGATTAATTAACCCTGGTTTCTTCCTCCATATGTTACAATCAGGTCGACGAGTCAATGAAAAGTCCCATCAGTCGCGTCGTTCTAACTTCAGACACGTGTCAGTCATCGGTTGACCGTCCTCGAATAAGAAATGTCACGTATTAATTACTTCCCTCCTATAAAAGCTTAGGTACTTTTTCACTTTGTTACTTTCTGATTTCAAATCTTCTTAAGTTACCACCGAACTTTTTACCTACTCATAATTCCTTCAAATCTTCATACATTGTTCTTCACATCTTCATTTCTTCGTCTTCCATCTTCAAATCTTTATATTTTGTCTTTGAATCTCCAAGTTTGACCTTCAAATCTTTATACTCAACTTCAAATCTTCAAATCTGCCTTTAGACATTCATATTCCCAGAATTCAATGGCGAAAACCTCAAAATTTGTGCCTCAGAATACCACCCCTTCAACTGTTACCCCGACCGCGAGCGTTGAGACATCTTAAAGGCGGCGGCTCCCGAACCTCCCTTTAAAGACTTTATTCCAGGAGGCTGCTCCATAGACAATAATTTTAAGGTTGGGATGGCCTCCAAACAGGGTATGGTTGTGAGGAGGTGTGAAGGTATATTTTCTCTATCACCGAAGACACGCTCCCGACGATCCGGGAGGACTGCAAGTGGGGAGGCAAGGAAATAGTCATCCCCGGTCCCGACGAGGACATTACAACTCACATGGAGGGGTACATAAGCATTTATATGTAACCCTTCACGCTTGGCCCGGTGAACCAGGTGGTCCTCGACTTTTGTAAAAGGTATGGGGTCTGCCTCGGGCAAATCCATCATCTTTTTGGAGGATCATTGTTATCTTCTGTCACTTTGTTAATAACACGGAGTAGCCCTACTTCACTATCGGTCACTTACTCTGCATCTATGGCCCCTGAATCTTCAGGGTTGATAAAGCTTGCCCGACGGGCAAAGAAGGATCCCTTCTGGATCATCGACGAAGACAGGGACTGAGGTTGGCAGGGGAGATTCATTTGGGTTAAGATCGAGGACCTCATTCCCTCCGATTTCCTGCCTTTCCCGAAGAAGTGGAACTCAAAACATAAGTTCGTCTCCCCTTAAGTAGTTAAAATAGTTCTTTGTTTTTATTCTTCTTTCTCATAACCCGATTTTTCCCTTGTGTAGCGGTCTCCCGAGTCCCCAATGGGGTCCCCCGTTTCAAAGAGTGGGTTGAGAGGATCTGCAAGAATTTAACGTACTCCGAGTGCGAGTGAAACAACCTCTCAAAAGGCAAGTGGGAGGCCTGTTCCCATGGTGAGTAACTTTCTTCCCCCGATTGAATTTCCTTTTGTTCTACTACTGTTTTGACTAAGTCTTTTTCTTTCTTCTACAGGTTTGCCTAATACCACTAAGCTACGGGCAGTGGAAGAGGATGAGGCTTCGTCCCCATATGCAAAATCCTCCGCTTTGGGAAAGCCTGCCACCGAGGCCGCTGAGAAGAAGGAGGAGAAAAAGAGAAGAAAGAGGGGGTTTTCTGGCTCCCCCGGGGAGGATGCCGAGGCCAAGAAAAAGAGGGTCACAGTCAGGGTCCGAAAGAGAAACAAAAAGAGTACCCGGGCCAGGGTATAGGACCCCGACTCCCTTTTTTCGGCTCAAGGACTACCTGAAGATGACAACATGGATTTTCCGCCAATGAGCCGGCCATCGCTGCAGAAGAACTGGTGGCACTGGAGGGAAGTGATCATAAGGCCGAACCCTCTTCAGTTGGGGAGCCCGAGGGAAAGACTGTGGGTGCAGCCTCTCGAGAAGCTACTCTGGCTTGGCGAGAAGCCACCGGCGTTATTGATATTCTGGAGTCACCTTCTCACACGGAGTCTCTATTTGACGAGGCCCATGCTGTTAAAGAAAAGCTGAACGAGACATCATAAGCCGTGGATGAGGCCCTCAACCTGTTCTTCGCATTTATGGACATCGATGCACTGGAGGACTACTCTGGGTTTGGCCACCTGGAGATCCCAAAGAAAGACGTGTTGCTGAGTCAGGTGGGCCGAACTCGAGCCCAAAGCCGGTGAAGCAGTTTCCCGCTCCGAGCGTAGATCCCGACTGTAAGAGAATGGTCATGTTTACGATTTCGGCAGATTCCAGAGTGTTGTTCGGGGGGCCGGTCGGCGTAGCCAACTATCTTCGTTGCTTAGCGATAGAAGAAGACCAAGCGAAGATGAACAAAGTGGATTCGTTGAGCCTTTTCAAAGAGGAACAACATGCGCTAAACATGGTATGTTTCCCTTTCCTTATATCCATTAAAGGGTTCATTTAGCCTTAGCATATTTTAATGATTTCATCATTTTTTTTCCTCAGGCCTTCATCATGAGAGCTTCTATTGGTTTGAATGAAGGTGTGTCACCTCGAGTTCGAGCTCAAGGAGTAGGTCCGTAGAAGGACATGTACAAATCCCTTAGTGAGCAAAGATATGAGGCCTTTAAGTTCCTTCCCATTCTCCAAGCCGAGCTGGAAAAAGCTAAAAAGGAGGCCTCATCGGTAAAATGGGAGCATGCCATTATGGTCGTAAAGGCAAGGGTATTTGAGATTAATAACGAGAGGATAAGGGCAGCTGCTAATGCCACAACCTCGCACGTTCAAGAGAAGATAGACCTGATTGAACTTCTCTAGGCCGAAATGAACAAGGTCAAAGCCTCGACCGAGGCGTTGAGAAGCAAGATGGATCAACTGGCCTCGAAAAAGGAGGCCACCAAAGAGGATTTGGCATCAACCAAGGACTAGCTCCGGGTGATGAAGGATAAAGCCGACAAATGGTCTCGGCTAAATGATGAGCTCCGAGCAAAACTGGACTCGGCCATCTCGTAATGGGATGACCTTGGCGGGAAGTATACCGCACTGAAGTCCAAGCCGGAGGCAGCTTCAAATGAGTCCTCTGAAGTCAAGAATATGCTGGCCCAATATAAGAATGATGTGAAGATGGTAAAGGCCCGTATAATAATGAAGGCCAAGTATGTAAAGTGGATATCCCAAAGAGAGACCCCTGAGGAGATTCCTGCCCGGGGATTCGATCTAACGGCCGGGATCGAAGAGGCTCCAGGCTCGAGGCCAAGGCCAAAGTGATATACGAGCCTGAGGGTTCAGGTAGCGAGCCGGGCTCCGGGAAGACTAGGCGAAAATGCCTTAGTTTATTTTTTGTTTTCCTTTGTACATTTTTTAAATTTATTTTGGTGCCGCCTCATAGTGCCTATGTAAATGCCTTTGATATATATATATATACAGAATTTCCTTTCGGCTATATTGTGTCCTTTACTTTCCAGCGTTTGCTTACAACTTTTTGCTTAAAATATGCCATTAATGCCTTAGCACAGAATTTGACATAACTTAGAGTGTTCGTTCCCCCATAACCCAAATGAGGTCTGGTTTAAGTAACAACTCCGATTTGCTTTGACTTCAGAATATCTGATAAAAACAAAGTTTTTAAAATACTTGAATGTCTTAACCGTACACGAATATATTTTGCCGAAGTGGATCTTTTTATGGTTGGGTCTGAAGTATTCTTTCATAGGTTTTAACCATGTGTAAGGACCTTACTTTTTATGTACGGACTCGGACGTCTCCGATATGTTTTAAGTTGGTTGTAGACTTTCATGTTTGGGCCCTGCCTAATAGGCGTGGTGCCTCTGGGATTTGGTAGCTCAAATTATTCGATCTTATTGTCGGATAGCAGTCCCTGATTCGGGGTGGCCCGTGGGCTTTAAGGTTTTGAATCCACTATTTATTCTAAGTAACTTAACGATAATATCGCTGGTGCAAATGTGAACTGAAGAAATATAGAAGGCAAACTTATTTTATTACTTTGAATATAGAGTACATAATCGAAGGTACAAAAGCTTTCTGCCATGACAATAATGAGCTACACGGGCACAGTTCGTCTGACCGTTTGACCCTTACAATTAATTCTAATATTCAAGCCTTGGCCTTCAATATCAAAAAAAAAAAATGTCTTCTAAGTTTCCGAACTCAGGATCTTGACTTAGGGTGTGATGGGCACCCTAGTATTCGAGATCGAGCTCGTGAGGGCTCGAATACTGTTGATCAAATACGGGTGATCTGCAATCCGGGCCTCAGGCTGGTCTTCAAAACTAGGGTAGCACGTTTTACTGTTGCCTTCTTAAAAACCTTGCCGTAAAACCCACTTCGGGAAAAAACTGGTCCAAGGAAAAAAGAGTGCAATACGTGTTTTCAGACCTAATCCTCATATTTGACCTCGACCGAATACCTGCACGGGTTAGTTCAAGGCTTAATAAACTACAAAGGAAATTGTGTTTATACCTCTGTAGTAGTATCGCTTTAAGTGTGCCACATTCCAGTTGTTGGTAGCTGTACACCGTTCCCTGACTCAAGCTTATATGAGCCTTTCTCGGTTATATTGGTGACTCTATACGAACCTTCCCAGATTGGACCTAGTTTCCCGTTGTTTGGGTTCTTGGTATGCAGTGTAACTTTCCTTAATACCAAGTACCCAACTTGGAAGTGTCGAAGGTTAGCTCTCCCAAGTTGTTGCTTCTGGGCTGCCAATCGGACTAGGGTGGCTTCTCACCTTTCGTCCAATAAGCCTAAGCTCGTGGCCATGGTCTCGCCATTCGACATCTTGGTAGCATATTGAAACCTTAGGCTCGATTCTCCTACTTCGACCAGGATCAGAGCTTCCTTTCCGTAGACTAAAAAGGACGGTGTTGCACAGGTGCTTGACTTTGAAGTCGTTCGGTACACCCACAAGACCTCGGGCAAAATTTATTTTCACTTTCCCTTTGAGTCGATCAATATCTTCTTTAGGTTTTGGAGTATAGTTTTGTTTGTTGATTCTTCTTCACCTTCCCACTAGGGTGGTAGGTTATCAACAAGATCTTTTTAATTTTGTGGTCTTCAAAAAACTTACTAACCTTGCCGCTGCTGAACTGTCTCCCGTTGTCGCAAATGATCTGGGCTGGTATCTCGAACCGGCATATTGTATGATCCAAATGAAATCAATGACCTATTTTTCGCAAACCTTCTCGAACGCCTGTGCTTCAACCCACTTGGAGAAATAATCAGTCATGAGCAATATGTATTGCTTCGCGGGTGCCCGTGGCAAAGACCGACGATTTCCATCCCCCATTTCATAAACGGCCAGCGATATAGGACCGGGTGAAGCATTTCCCCTGGTTGATAAATCTTCGTGGCGTGACTCTGGCATTCGTTATACTTTTGAACGAAGTCTTTTACATTCTTTTCCATCTTGTTCCAGTAATAACCGACTCTAATCAATTTTCGAACAAAGGATTTTGTTCCCGAATAGTTTCCACAAGTACCCTCGTGTACTTCCCTCATTATGTAGTTTGTCTCCCCCAGACCCAAGCACCTAGCTAGCGGCCTGATAAATAATATTCGGTATAATTTCCACTGACCAAGCTAAACCTGGCAGCTTTAGTACGTAGGCCCCTCGATTCCTTAGGATCTGATGGCAATTTTCCTTTCTTGTAGTCTATGTATTTGTTTCTCCAGTCCCAAGTCAAGCTTGTTGAGTTCACCTCGACGTTACCTTCTTCTATCAACGAGTTCATCAATTGCACTACTGCTCCGGAGTTGAATTTGTCGCAGTCGACCGATGACCCTATATTAGCCCACGCATTGGCCTCGTTATTTTGATCTCGAGGTATGTGATGTAGAGTCCATTCTTTGAGTTCGTATAAGGTCACTTGCAACTTATCCAAGTATCTCCACATTTGTTCCTCTTTTACTTCAAACGTCCCGTTGACTTAATTAACGACGAGGAGAGAGTCACGTTTGGCCTCGATCACCTTGGCCCCCAGGCTCTTAGCTAGTTCTATACCAGCAATCATAATCTCATATTCGGCTTCGTTGTTAATCAATTTCATAGTTCTAATAGACTGCCTTATTACGTTTCCCGTAGGTGGTTTTAATACGATTCCCAACCTAGATCCCTTTGTGTTGGAAGCATCATCCGTGAATAGGGTCAAGACCCTCGAGCTAATCCCCGGGGCAATCAATAATTCCTTCTCAACCTTGGGGATCAAGGTAGCATAAAGTCAACTACAAAGTCTACCGAAATTTGAGATTTTATGAAAGTCTGGGATTTGTACTCGATATCATAGCCGCTAACCTCTACGATCCATTTGACCAACCGGCCTGAGAGTTCGGGTTTGTGCATAACATTCCTTAGCAAATGTGAGGTCACGACACATATGGGGTGACACTGAAAGTACATTTTTAATTTCCTAGATGCGCTCAATAACGCGAGTGCTAATTTTTCTAAGTGAGGATACCTTTTTCGGCATCACATAGGGTTCTACTAACATAATAAATAGGAAATTGGATACCTTCTTCTTCCCAGGTCAGAACACCACTTACCGCTACCTCAGAAAATACTAAGTAGAGGTATAACTACTCGTTCGCCTTCAGAGTGTGCAATAGGGGAGGGATCGATAAGTATCGTTTGAGTTCTTCTAAAGCTTGCTGGCGTTCCGAGGTCCATGAAAAGTCATTCTTCTTCTTTAGTAATTAGAAGAATCTGTGGCTCTTGTCTGAAGACCTCGAAATAAACCGACCCAACACGGCTATCCGCCCGGTCAGTCTTTGTACTGCCTTGACATCGTCAACTATAATGATATCTTCTATGGATTTTATCTTGCGAATTGATATCTATTCCTCGGTTGGATACCATGAACCCGAGGAACTTGACCTCTTGACCGAGCTAACCCCGAAAGCACACTTCTCCGAATTCAGCTTCATGTTGTATTTCCTTAATATGTCAAAGGTTTCCTACAAATGCTTCAAATAGTCCTCTGCTCGTAAGGTTTTAACTAACATATCGTCAATATATACTTCCATTGATTTCCCTATTTATTCTTTGAACATCTGGTTAACTAGGCGTTGATACATGGCACCAACATTTTTTAGCCCAAACGGCATTTGTTATAACAGTAGGTCCCGAATTTAGTATAAAAGAAGTCTTTTCTTGGTCGCCCGTGTCCATATGAATTTGGTTGTACCTAGAATAGGCATCGAGAAAACTCAATATCTCGTGTCCGGCTGTCGCATCGATCATTCGGTCGATGTTAGGCAAAGGAAATGAATCCTTTGGACATGCCTTGTTTAGGTCCTCATAATCCACACACATTCTAAGTTTTTTTCCTTTATTAGGTATGACTACTACGTAGCTAACCAATTCGGGTATTTAACTCCCCAGATGGAACCTATTTTCAAAAGTTTAGATACCTTGTCTTTAATGAATGCGTGTTTGATTTCGGACTGCGCTCTTCTCTTCTGTTTGACTGGGTGGAATTTTGGATCCAAGCTTAATTTGTGAGTTGTCACCTCTGGTGGGATCACTATCATAATTGGAATTAGCTTTAAGGAAATCAATAACTTTTTTCCTGAGCTCGAGAGTTAATCCCGTGCACAGGTATATCTTTTGATCCGGTAGGTACTTGATCAATATGACATACTCCAATCCCTTGATTGTTGATTTAGTGGCATCGATGTCATCAGGTGCTATAAAGGATCTTGGGACATTGTAATCATCCACCTTGTTTGCGGTGTGCTCATCCTATTTTTCCAACCCGGTCAGGGTCGGGATTGTTGATTGCTATTTGGTTTCCTTCTCTTCGACTAGTCCCTTATTTTTTGATGTCGAGACCGTGGGCATCGATATTACTTCCTCTACAATGACATCTCCTTTGCGGTCGGTCTTTCCCCGTATACCGTTTTGATTCTTCCTAGAGTGGGCAATTTCAATGCTTGATGTAGGGTTGAAGGCACCGCCCTTATGCTGTGAACCCATTGCCTCCCCAACAAGGCGTTGTATCTCATATCCCCCTTGATCACGTAGAATTTTCTTTCCTGGATAGCCCCGATAATGTTTACTTGTAGGGATATTTCACCCTTCGTCATCTTGAATGACATGTTGATCCCATTCAATACTCGTACTACTAGTACGCTTGGTCCAATAATACCAATCGCTTTACGACCCTCCATTGGATGATGTTGGCCGAGCTACCTGGATCAATTATCACACGTTTAACTCGAGATTTATTGATGACTTGGGATATTACTAGTTCATCGCTGTGAAGCTGGATGATGCCTTCGGCGTCTTCGTCGCTGAATGAGATGGACCCCTTCGGGACGTAATCCCGGGTGCGTTTCCCCTTGTAATATAAACTTTGGTGCGTTTTATCATCGGCCCTTGTGGTACATCCACTCCTCCAATGATCATGTTGATCACGTGTTGAGGCTCCTCTTGCTCAATTAGTTTATTGGCGTCCATGTTTTTGAAATGATTTTTGGCTCGCTCACTTAGGAATTCCCGAAGGTGCCCGTTATTGAATAGTCAAGCCACTTCCTCCCTCAGCTGTCGATAATATTTGGTCCTATGACCATGGGTACCATGGTATTTACACACCAAGCAGTGATCCCTCTATGCGAGATCGGATTGAATTGTCCTAGGCCATTTGGTATCCTTGATGCGGCCAATGGCTGACACTATACTTGCAGCGTCCACGTTGAAGTTATATTCCGATAATCTCGGGGATTCCCTATCCCCAAGTTATCTGTAGAAACGGTTTTTATTCATCAGACCCTAGTTGCTAGGTCCTTGGTTACTTCTCCTATTGTTCCTGGTTAGGTGGCGACCGGGACCGTTTCTCCTTCTGCCCGAGCTATATGGTTGATACCGATCTCTGACTGGCCTTAGCTCCTGGTCCATAATTATTTTAGAACTTTTGTTTGCTTTGTTGGGGTAAAAAGACCCCGTGGGCCGCCCAGCTGGTCGTCCTTGACTCTAATCTTCGACTGATACCTGTTATGGGCATCGCCCCAAGTAACCGCCGGATATACCACCAAGTTTTGCTTCAATTGTTGAGAAGCATCGGAATTTCGGGGGTTGAGCCTTTGAGTGAACACCTGAACGTCTCAATCATCTGCGACCGGGGGAAGATCCATTCGCTCCATCTGGAACCTTGACACGAACTCCCTAAGCATCTCATTGTCCATCTGTTTGACTTTGAAGAGGTCTGATTTCCTCGTCTCGACCTTGGTGGCGCCAACATGGGCTTTAATGAAGGCATCTGCAAGTATAGCAAATGAATCAATGGAATTTGGAGGCAAGTTATAGTACCATATCATTGCTCCTTTGGACAAGGTTTCCCCAAATTTATTCAATAACACCGACTCGATCTTGTCGTCTTCTTGGTCATTGCCTTTTATTGCGCATGTATAAGAGGTTACATACTCGTTCGAATCTGTGGTCCTGTTATATTTTGGAATTTTCGGGCATTCAGAATCTCTATGGAATTGGCTTTGGTGCAGGACTCTGGGGGGGAGGGGGTTCAGAATGAACTTTTTGTAATCCAACCCCTTCATTATTGGAGGCGCTCCCGGGATATGATCGACCTCGAATTGTAAGTTTTCACCTTCTTGTCATTTGCCTCTATCTTCTCACCAGACTCCACCCGCTTTGTTAGTGCTTCGAGCATTTTCATCACCTCAAAAGTTTCCCCAGGCCCGAACTCATCAGTTCCATGGCAATCTGCTCATCTCTTCGAGCGTTTTCTCTAACCCGCTCAGGCTCGATTTTGTTCTGCGCGTGACGTTAGGTTTGTAGCTGTGCTATTGCCTCCTGCTGAGCTTGTAACATTTCGAAAATCAATCGCAAGATGACTCCATCACCTTCCTCTTCGGGTGCTTCTCGAGCCGAAGGCCGGGGTTCCCCCCGCATGCTATTTTCGAGGTTAGTGGGCAGGTTAATGTTGATGGCAACCTGTGAGTTAGCGTTAACCGGGTCAGTGATTGGGACACTATTGGGATCAATAGGGGGTACGTCATTGCTGTTACCATGTTATTTTTTTCACCATGGTGGCCTGACTCGGTGTCAATGTTCAAGTGAGCAGAATGGGAATTTGACATTTTTAGATTAACCTGAAATCAAACTTCAAAGAACAAGTGTAAAATAAGACGTGTTATGGAGATTCGTATTAAATCACCATCATTATCCTTGCCCCATGGTGGGTGCCAAACTGTTTACCCTTAAAATGAATGACAATTAAATTTGTACTCGGTTTAAATGATACGTGACTTAATTTAACACGAATGATTTGTGAACAGAAAATAATTAAAATAAAGAGAAGCAAAACGTCAAACCAAGCGTGATGGACAATTAAGCTTGGCTTTTGGATGACCACTGAAAGTTAATCTCGGTCGAGCCCTCAACACGGTCTCGATTGCAACTAAGTCAATAAGCAACTGAAGTACACTATGAACAGTAGCTAGAGAATAAAAATGATATTTTATTGCTTTGATATGCATGCCAATAGTGGTTTTAAAATGAAAAGGTTCTCCTCTTTATATAGTAGGAGAAGTTTAATCATAGTACAAGCCTAAATAAGGTAAAAAATCTTTTTCTTCAAGTAAATATTGATCTGCAGTTGATATCTTCGGTTGAGGGCGAATATTACGGCTCCGTGCTTATTGTGCCTAACCGTTTTTACCCTTAGCCTCGAACCTTCACTCTGCTAGGACTTGATGCTCAGCCGTACATGGTCCCAGGTGCACCATTCGTCCTCCTCGGGCTCTGAGACGTGGAACCCCTCGGCGTTACTCAAGGTCATGCCAGATTGTGCCTCCTTTTTGTTTTTTTATCGAAAATCGAAATAACTTTATCCCGATTTTACCCGCACACAGGTCGTAATCCGTTTTTGAATTGCTTTTACCTATTCAAATTTTGGCCTAACTCGTCAACTTGACGTATAATTTGGTCAAAATACCGTCACTCATCCTATTTGGCTGAAAGGAAGAGAAAGTAGTTAGAGAGAGGGGGCAAGAGGGCGTGAGTCTATTGAGGATTTTTTTTCTTTTTACATATTGTGCGTGCAAAGAAAATTTTGCATATCATATTTACATAAAAGACTATAAGTAGAGATTTGTAATCTTAAAAATTTATAAATTATCTATGTAATCTAATTGACATGTATATGACAAGCGGTACTCGTGGAGGCACAAAAGCTCAGATGCGTGGAAGCAGCTGCTGTCATGGCGAAATCACGTTGGAAGCAGCTTTCTTTTTCTTCCCCTTCTAAGCTCCCCTAGTGTGTGTGTATATATATATATATATATATATATATTATTTTAATATACGCTTGCTCCTTGTTCTACCAAACTGTTGTGTGTTCTCCGGCTGAAAAAACACCTAAAGACTAAAGGTTTGATATTCCACATTGCTTTCTCTTACAATCTTTCTTAAACTTGCCCCATTGATCAATGTATATTATTCCTCTATTTTAGAATTACAATTCTAATGTTACACTATTGATCAATGTAATTTTTTTTTTTAAATTTGAGTATCTAATATGCTTATTTGAGTGGACAATCAATTTTCCATTCAGTGATAGATTCAATATTTAGACACCATGATTTTTTTATTTTTATGAATAAGCGATTGATATTTTTGTTGATGTTGTTGTAGGAAATGGCAGGTGAGGTGACGAAACTGTTGTATATAGTGGTAATAGACGATGAGGAGAAAAGAGAGGAAGGAAAAGAGTCGTTCAGGTATACGCGTCCTGTTCTTCAGAGCACACTGCAGCTTATGGGATGCAAACCCCGACACGCGTTTAAGGTACTTTGCTCTCTCTTTTTTAGCCTTGCTTTTTTAACCATTTAAGTTATATGTTGTGTAATGATTTTTTGACAATTAACATAGTTTATTATCTTTTATAACATGTCAGTCGCCATTATTATCGAGTTACCAATTAATGTTTAAAAAGAAAAAGCATTTCAGTGCACTAAGCTCGCGCATGTCTGGGAAGGGTCGGACCATAAGGATCTATTGTACGCAACCTTACCCTGCATTTTTGCAAGAAGTTGTTTTCACGGTTCGAACCCATGACATCCGGGTGTCACGTGATAGTAACTTTACCAGTTACGCCAAACTACCAGTAACCAATTAATGTTAAACATAGAAATTTACTAGGAATACTTTTTACATAGTCGTTGCATAGAATTTAAGCTCTTTCTCTATTCAGATGGAGCTTCCATCGTTGATCCGCTACTGTGTCATGGCTCCGCCTGAATCCTTTTATGTCTACTTGACTTTAATTCAAAGTTAGTAGGGGACAGAAATAGTAGTTTTCTTTATCTATTCATAAGATTCAATTTTTTGCTATTTTAACCGTCAATGCTGCTCCGTAGTGCGTGTTTGTTTTTGTTTTTGGATAGAGTATGCCATCTGAATTTTAGACTGAAAAGGTTTCTTCTTTATTTTCCTGACTCTGAGACTGTTAGTTACATTGGTTTCTCCTTGGCACCACTCTTGCTCTCATTGATCATATGCTTGAGAAGTATCTAGACGATTGTTGTATTTATTAGGACAGTAAAATGTCCATTCTGACGTTCATGTAAGTATTCTGCTTTTGAGGATTAGCAACATCTGGTTTTTGTACTGGTAAATCCGCCAATTGATACTAATCCAGGGTGCAATTATTGAGTGACTGACTGTTCTTCTGCAGTAGATTATTAGCAATGTACATTCACCTTCTGCGACTGTTGTAAGTTTACTGCTTTTTCATGTTACTGATTTCTTTGATTTTCTATGATCAGATTAGCGGAACAGTTTTTACAATGTTAAGAAGTGCATGGATGGGCAATAATTTGGTTCCGGTGGATAGAGACCTGTCAAGACAGGATGATTCAAAAGGACTTATCCGAACAAGGCCAATAACTATATTGATGCATGCTTAGATAAAGTGGATGATAGAAGTAAGAGTAAGCCATTTGAGTTATACAAAAAGCAGACTACAGTGGTTGTCAGAAGAGAAACTTTTCTTGATGTCGTTTGCGATGCTCTAACTGAATACAAATATATGGGACCCAACCAGAGAGCTGACTTAGCTTTAGCTTGCAGGTAAATCAACATTTCATGCTGGATTAATGAAATTTCATGCATTTTCTGCAGACGGTTGTGGTATTACTATATTTCTTCACATGTTTCAGGATCCGGGAAAGAAAAGATTCTGTTACCGTGCTATTATGCGGGACTAGTGGCTGTGGCAAATCTACCTTATCCGCGCTGCTGGTATGGCACATCTATTATTCGTGTTCCTCATAAGTCTGTCATGACCATCCGACACGATGAAACTTAAATGTCTCTATTAAGATATAGCCATTTGCTGGAGCATCTTGAGTTTTCTTTTTTTGACTTCCATAATTGGAAGTTGTGTAGTTACTTAGTTTCCCTCTTATTCTTACTTGTAAGCTGTAAATTGTGAGATACAGTTAGCGTTGCTGGAGTTGGCACATTTACATAGACCCAGATCTAGGTATTGGTATAAAAGCCTTATTGCCACATCAAACCAATGCTTGTTGTTTGACATTTGTGTTTGAATCTCTTTCTCGTGCTGATGCATTTGTCTAATTACCTTTTAAGTTTGGCATGTCAGATTGAGGAATAGATTTTCCTATCTGACTTGTGTTCATGTTCCCTTCTACAATTATATTTACAGGGAAGCAGATTGGGAATAACAACTGTAGTGTCTACTGACTCCATCCGACATATGATGAGGAGTTTTGTTGATGAAAAGCAAAACCCTCTACTTTGGGCTTCAACCTACCATGCTGGGGAATATTTGGATCCAATAGCTGTTTCTGAAGCAAAGGCAAAACAACATAAAGCAAATAAGCAAGCTGGTATTTCGACTCCTCCACTGCAAAAAAAGGATGGTGTAAATGGTGTGGCAGTTGGAAAATCACCTCTTGAGGTTATATCAAGCGTGGTTGATGTGATTAGTTCCAAACAAATGGCAATTGAAGGATATAAGGCACAGAGTGAGATGGTGATTGATAGCCTTGATCGATTAATAACTGCATGGGAAAAACGGAAAGAATCAGTGGTCGTGGAGGGCGTTCATCTGAGCCTTAACTTTGTCGTAAGAGTTTATTTCAAAATTGTGTATTTGGCTTTTTATCTTTTAACGGTTTTCCCTTTAGATTGTAACTAAGTTGATTGCACTTTTCTTTTTACCTGCAGATGGGACTAATGAAGAAGCACCCCTCGATTATACCTGTTATGGTCTACATTGCGAATGAAGAGAAACATTTAGAACGGTTTGCAGTACGTGCAAAGTACATGACTCTGGATCCTGCAAAAAACAAGTACGTTAAATATATACGCAACATTCGGACAATACAAGAATACCTCTGTAACCGAGCTGATAAACATTTGGTGCCAAAGATTAATAACACCAATGTTGATAGAAGTGTGGCCGCATGAAAGCGACGGTTTTCAGCTGCTTACGGAGGTGTGAGGCAGGGAAACAACTTTATGATCCAATTACGAACACAGCTGCCATCATTGATGAGGAATACAGGAATCAGTGTGCCGCCAATTGCATTAGCTCTAAGGGGATGTATCAACTGATTCAGAGACAAGGTTCTTCTAGGCAGTTGATGGCTCTTGTCAATGATGATGGATCGGTAGCAACGGCTTGGCCAGTTTACACATTAGGTATTGATGGAAAGACTATTCTCGATCCTTCCTTTGCCGATGGAACAGCGACACCTGTGTATGGACCACTCCATATTGGTAAAGCTGAACCCATTAATCTGCAATTTGGCCAATTTGGTATCAGTGCTTGGCTCAATGATACTGGTGGTGGTACGAGCCACGCCGGTAGTTTTGATGAATCAAGGGGAGAGCTGACAGACAATGGCAGTAGATATTTTTCTTCTTGCTGCGCCTCTCCATGGTTTTCTGAAGGACATGCAAAGGAGGTACGTCACAAATCACGGTGACTTTCTCATGAGCTTAGTAATAACTAAAACTTTGCTTAGAGTACTCTTAGCATTTTAACCAGTTAGTTCAGCATGAGTAATCTAGTGAACATGGCAGGTCGAGATTCGTTTATGCACCTTATGCTTCTAGTTTTAAGAAGTGCATCTTACATTCATGTTTTCCTGCTTTAATTACAGCTCAAAGAGGAACAATCTGTACATGGTAGTGATGATGATGAAGAGGTAGATGAACCACCTATGATAGACAGTGATGAGGATCTTACTGATGATGGCTCCGTACAAATAGACGGGGAGGTATGATGTGCGAATGTTCATTAAAAATTCTATATTTCATCGATAACGTTTCATTACTCGACAGACAGGCTGGCTTAGTGAATAACTAATTATAAATTTTAACTTGTGAACTGAATCATCATTGTTTTGGTTATCTACTTATACTATTCATTACTTTTAGCTGGTTTTTGTTAAGAGAATTTGACTCTCTTCTTTTCTAATTAACTTTTTGGAACTTTCCTGATAGTTGGATGGCTCAGTGGATGAGAACTATACCCAATCAGATGAAGAGTATGATGATCTTGCTATGCTTGATATTCAAGAATATGGTTATTTGACTGATGATGATGACAAAGACATATATAATAAATTCGAGTCGAATAAAAAGATAATTCCGCTTTCAGGAGACCAGCTACCTGATGAAAGTTACGAAATAGAAGAACAGAAGTATAAACAGAATACTGATCACTTCAAAAGTAAAAATGAAATGCTGTTCGAATCGCCTCCAGATTTCTACTCTTCTTTCCTTGGAGAGAAGAATGAGAAGAAAGTTTCAGTTTTTGGCAATGTTAGGACAAGAAAAAGTTCTAACAGCATTGCAACCCATGGACAGTATGGTGCCTTTACAAATGTTTACAGTTTTTCAGAAGCAATACCTAGGTAGTGAATGTGAGGGGGCAAGCATATGGTTTCCTTTCTTTTCTGAACAAAAGGAAGGAAGCATTTTATCCTCTCCATTTTCTTATTCCTTCTGTTGCTTTCCTTCCTTCCAACCAAAGTGTTAGATAACCAAGAATTCATCATGTTTATACAGATGCTATCTGAAAACTAGCAGTGTAATGTTTTGCTACGACGCACTAGCAGCCTGTCAGATACAGTAAAATCAGAGCATAAATGTAACTGCATGCTGGAGTCCTCGACACATTACCTTGTTAGCTTCAAGGTTTCACGTATTAATTTTGATAATAATAAATCAATATAATTATTAGTCAAAGAACATTTATTCTCTTGGGTTGTCTACACAAGAGCTCGTACTTGTATAGCTGGAAGAAGAGTTCACAAGTATTAATGGGAAGAATATTATATATTCTTGAAGGAAAGTATCCTAATCAATTTTAGATATATTTACTTCGAGTTTGAAAGATAAGTGTTAGGTTTTATTATAATTTTAAGGTAAGATTATTAAAAAGATTTGTCAAGTCACTATAAGCTTTTGATATGAAAATTAATTATATTTTCAAGATCTGTGCAAAGAAGGGAAGCTGTAAATCAATCTTGAAAGGAAGAGGAGTAAAGCATGGAAAGGAAATTTACAGTAATAAAGAAAGAAGAAGCAATACGGATGGAATAAAAAGATTGCCTGTGATTTACTACACAATGAAAGAATATTTATGTGTGAGAAAAAATCAAGATTAAGAAGAATTTGTTAAATGAGCACAAAGAAGATTTTCTTAAGAAGGAAAGCCATCATATATCACATTGATCATGATAAGATTATATATTTTGCATTAATGAGAAAAATCAGCAACGGTTATATTGGAGGCAACAATATAAATTGAAGAGCAACAGAGAAGAAGAACTACATAACCTTCTATATAATAATCTACCCAACTAGGAGTTCTTTATTATAGTCTTAACAAATATTGTAACTCACTTTTAGTATACTTACTCTATACACAAAAGAGAGAAGAGCGACAGAAAAATATTGGAGAGGCAGTGTGTCATGAGAGGTTGTGTCATTGTTCGTTTCTTTGGTTAGTGAGTGAAAACCAGAGGGTCTTTGTTGGTGATCGGTGAAAATCAACCTTTGTTCATTGTTGGTGAGCGAGTGAAAATCAACCCTGTAAACGTTGGTGGTGAACGTGTAAAATCACACAAGTTGTACTCAACTCATATTACAAAGAGATCAAGAGATAACATCCTTGCAACCCAAGGAGACTGGAGTAGGATACCACATTGGTTCCGAACCAGCATAAAATTCTTGGTGTCATTCACCTTGCTGCCTTCATATTTTATTATAAGCAATTACTGTTTGCTGAGATTAGTATTTGATGAATCGAAGTACTAACAGTATTTTGCAGGCTGTCTCCGCATTAATCGACTGGGTTTGAGGAGTAGTCGATTGGAAATTTAAAAAAGATTACAATTCATCCCCCTCTTGTACCTTTAATAGGTATTAGAGCATGTCTCACATCTTTATTTTTTCTCAATATCAAGTGAGAAAAGAGCCACGAAAGGTCATCAAATTACTGGAACCGTACTTCAAAATGGTAACTCAGCAAGAAGGCCACCGTACTTCAATAGTCAATATTATAACCATTGGAAGAAAAGAATGAAGGGTTATGGTCAATCAATGGATTATCGAGTCTAGCTAGTTATTCAAAATGGACCAAAGCCTATTCCGAACAATAGTGATGGAAAGAAGCTTGTAAAATGGGCATCCATATTTGACTACACAAAAGAACTGTTGGATATTATGCAAACAAACGCTAGAGCAATCAACATGCTCTATTGTGCGATTAGTGAAGAAGAACATAAGAAAATATCCACCTATGAGACTGCTAAAGCTATATGGGACAAATTGGAAAATATTCAGGGGACACCAACAAACTTTAGAAAACTGAATCCAAGTCAAAATTTGAAGAATCTGAAAATGATGAAGATCGGGAAGACTTGGTCGTAATACCCAGGATGAGAAAAAAGAAAAATAGAAAGAAGCAGAATAGAAAATCTCAATCCATCCAGAATCATCAAAAGAACCACAAGAATGAGGTTCAACAACAAGAGAATGTATGCTGCTACAAATGTGGTAAACCTGGACATTTGAAATTAAAATGTCCTAACCTCAAGAAGAAAAATCATAGAATCTCAAATTGGGGCGACGAGGATGATCAAGAAGAAATGACAAACATATCTCTCAAGTAAAGAGGAGAAACTGACGAGGTGTGCCTTAATGCTATTATGAGTTGTGATCTCAAAAGCGACGAGAATGAATCTGAAGGAAAACGATCACGAAAGAATACATAACCTATGTTTCATGGCAATGGGAGAAACTGACAAGGTATATCCTACTCCTATTACGTATTTGCGATAAATGTAATAAATTGCAAGAAAATATTGAATTGGTTCTCAACGACCTTGAGAAAGTTCTCAATGGATATAATAAGTTGAGGAAAGAGAAGAAGAATTGGGAGATCCAACTTGAAGAATATAACAAGTTGAGAAATGAAAAGAAAGACTGGGATATTCAGCTTGAAGAATATCTGGTGGAGAACAATTTACTTCAAGAAGAAAATTTTGAGCTTCACAAACAAATAAGTAGCTTGCACAAACTCCCAAGCCACTACTTTGATCGATCAAAGTCGTTTCCTTGGCTTAACAGCTATAAGTCGACTGAAAAGAGATTTACTAGTAAATTTCCTACTTTAAACAAGTTGACTGAAGAAGTTCCAAGTCAACTAATAAGGCAGCTGCAGATGAACACTCTTCTTCTCATATTACATGCCATTATTGTGGTAATTTTGGACATAACGTATTTATATGCAATTATGCAAAAAGTTATGTTAGATCAAAATATGTTTGGAGAGTTAAACAAATATATGCATCTCCAATTATGCTAGCTACTAACCCTCAAGGACTCAAAAAGATTTGGGTATCAAAAACAAATTAATTTGTTTTGCAGGAATTTTGAGTCCAACCATAGAAAGGGATAAATGAGATTTGCATAACGACTGGTCCAAGCACATGCTTAAAGATGCTTCAAAGTATACACATGCTCTATAGATGATGAATGAACTATTATACGTGCTGGTAAAACTTAAGTGACTGGTATCATTAAAGTTTATCCAAGTTTCTTTTGATGCATTAAAAGGTGACGTGTATCTAGTTACTGTTTTTTAAAAAGTGAAATATGATATATACATATTAGCCCAGTATATACTTCTTGAATCGACTAATTGCATTATACTTCAATTCTGTTTGGTGTTATTTTATCCTTGACTTAGGGATTTAATATATCACGAATGCATGTCTTGCATAAACCATGTCATTTGTATTAACACTAGGATAAGTAAGCATAAATGTATTTTTTATGCCGTCATTACTTCTGATATTCATTCTCTTGGTGAGAGTATCAATACCTCTTTAAAATTCAAGAAGGTTGTTTAACCTTGAGGCCTCTATAACTTGTGCACATATGGAGATACTCAGCCATTCCTAAGATTCAAAATCTTGAAAGGTACATGTCACGACCCGATTTGACCCTCCGAAAGGTGTTGTGACGATACCTAGTCTTTACGATTAGGTAAGCCTAATATTACGAAAAATGTAAGAAAACACAACATTTAAAAGATAAAACAACATATTGTGAATAACCAAAAATAATTCCACTCGGCATATACAAAATATAATTTCCCGAGACCCGGAATATTGTTAAGTCACAAGCTTCTATAGTATATTGTGGCTCTATAAAAAAGTCTGAAGATACATAAGAAGACTCTAGACGAAGGAGTAGAAGGGGACTCTGAGAATTATGCGGACACCGGCAGAAGTACCTTGAAGTATCTTAGAAATCAGCAACACGTACTATCCTCGAGGATGATAGCTCGTACCTGGATTTGCACACGAAAAACATGTGCAGGAAAGGGCATGAGTACACCACAATGGTACCTAGTAAGTGCCAAGCCTAACCTCGGTCAAGTAGTGACGAGGTCAGGTCAAAGCCCTACCGGAGTAAATATAATCAAATTAAACAGTAAAAGATATAAGTAAATTTGCGGTAAAACAAGTTAAGAAATTCTCAATGTTTAACAGTTAAAGGAGCCCTCGGCTCGGAACAAGGTAAAACACAGTAGGAAAAAACTCCTGGGAAACCGTCCCATAGTTCCAAATGATTATGCAGTATAGGGGGATCTCCCGGAATACGTCCGTAGTCCCAAAAGTAAATACACAGTGCTAGGGATCTCCCAGAATACGTCCGTAGTCCCAATTTAAATATGCAACGCAAGATAAAATGATAGGTATGACATCGAGTTATACAGTTTAGACTAAATACATATAGGGAAAATAGGGGCTTAATTAAGCATGGCGCACAGTAGGTCAAATAGTCAATTAAACACGTAAGCATGCTTTCCTAATCTAAGCTAAATAATTAAACATATTAATGCAATTTAATAAAGGAAAAACAGTATGACTTAGAAAAGGGAAAACGGAATTTTCGCAATAATAGCCCATGTACATACTCGTCACCTTACGTACACGGCGTCCACACATCAATAAATATCAAACATCCTAAGGGGAAGTTCCTCAACACAAGGTTAGGCAAGCCACTCACCTCAACCGCTCAAATCAAATTGAAACTACGTTCTTGCCACAAGTATCCAACTCCGAATGACTCGAATCTATTCAAATAAATTGCATAATGTAAATATAACTACAAGAAACTAGTTCAACTAATCAATTCGAAGCTAAAACGCGAAATTAGGAAAATCGCCCCAAAAAGTCCCCCTGGCCCACGCCTCAGAATCGGGTAAAATTTACAAATTAAGAACACCCGTTCGCTCACGAGTTCACTTGAACAAAATCATCTAAATCCGATGTCAAATCTCATTCAAATCTCGGATTTTCAATTTAGGGAACCTTTCCCCCCATTTCCAAGCTTTTACCCTAAATTCCTTAATTAGACGAAGAAAACAACAATAGATTATTGTATTATGATAAAAAAAATAGAGTTAGAATTCGTTACCCAATGATTCTTCTTCAAAATCCCTCGAGAAATCGTCTCCCACCGAGCTCCAAATCGACTTTTGTATTATGAAATTTCAAACCCTTGAATTCCCTATTTCTGCCCAGCGATTTCCGGATCTGCGGCTCATGGGGCCTCACATGCGAAATAGGCATCGCAGGTGCGAAAACAACTTATCCGGGCTGGGGCCTCATCTGCGGTTCCCCAGCCGCATATACGGTCCCTGATGCCTTGGACTTCTTCCGCTTCTGCGAACACCACCACCGCACCCACATGTCCGCACCTGCGGACTCACCTCCGTAGATGCGAAACACCAGAACCAGCAAAACCAGATTTTTGCGTAAGTCCTATTTTCTTCCCCTTGAGCACCCGAAACACACCCGAGGCCCTGAGACCTCAACCAAACCTACCAACCAGTCCTATAACCTCATTCGAACTTAGTAGAGCCTTTAAACCACATCAAATAACAACAAAAACAAGAATTAAACATGGATTCAAGCCTAAGAACTTAACATTTTCTCAAGTTCCACAAAAGATGCCGAAACACCTCAAACCTCATCCGAATGACCTCAAATTCGACACACAGGTCACAAATGGCACTATGAACCTACAACCACTTTAAGAATTCCATTCCGAGCTCGATATCAAAATCTCCTATTTCGGCCGAAATCGCTGAAAATCTAACCTTCGCCAAATCAAGCCTAAATCTACTACAAACCTCTAAAATACATTCCGGACGCGCTCCTAACCCCAAAATCACTCAATGGAGCTAATGAAGTCGACGGAATTCCATTCTGGATTTGTCTTCACACAGTTCTAACTACGGTCCAATTTCTAAGGCTTAAACTCACAATTAGACTAAGTGTCCCAAAGCTCTCAGAATTCCCTAACTAATCACTCCGGCAAGACCCAATAGTAGAAACAAACATAGGGAAATCAATTGTTAGGGGATTGGGGCTCTAACTCTCAAAATGATCGTCCGAGTCGTTACATTCTTCCTCTCTTAAAACAATCATTCGTCCTCGAACAAGCATAAAGACATACCTGAAGCTGTGAAAAGATGAGAGTACTGGCTGCGCATATCCTGCTCAGTCTCCCAAGTCGCCTCCTCGACTGGCTGACCCCTCCACTGGACCTTCACTGAAGCAATATTCTTTGACCTGAGCTTCCGGACCTGCCGGTCCAAAATGGCTACGGGCTCCTCAACATAAGATAGATCCTTGTCCAATTGGATGAGCTGAAATCCAATACATGAGTTGGATCACCGTGATACTTCCGGAGCATAGACACGTGGAATACCTAATGAAATCCTGCTAGGCTGGGAGGAAATGCAAGCTCATAATAAACCTCCCCCACGCACCACAATATCTCAAATGGACCAATGAACCTCAGGCTTAGCTTGCCCTTATTCCCGAATCTCATGACACCTTCCATAGGCGATACCCGAAGCAAAACCTGATCTCCAGTCATCAATGCCAAATCACGGACCTTCCTATCCGCATAACTCTTTTTCCTGGACTGGGCTGTGGGAAGCCTCTCCTGAATCACCTTCACCTTATCCAGGGCATCCTGGACCAAATCTATACCCAACAATCGGGCCTCGCCCGGCTCAAACCATCCCACTGGGGACCGGCACCGCCTACTATACAAAGCCTCATACGGTGCCATCTGGATGCTGGACTGGTAACTATTATTATAAGAAAACTCTGCAGGCGGAAAGTATTGGTCCCATGACCCTCCGAACTCCATCACACAGGCGCAGAGCATATCCTCAAGAATCTGAATTGTGCGCTCGGATTGCCCGTCCGTCTGAGGGTGAAAGGTTGTTCTTAACTCCATCCTAGTACCCAACTCCTGTTGTACGACTCTCCAGAATCGTGATGTCAACTGAGTACATCTGTCTGAAATGATAGATACTAGAATACCGTGAAGGCGGATGATCTCTCTGATATAAGTATCAACTAATCTCTTATAAGTGGTCAACACTCGAATAAAATGATCTGACTTGGTTAGCCGATCCATGATCACCCAAATAGCATCGAACTTTCTTAAAGTCCATGGAAGCCCAACTACAAAGTCCATGATGATCCGCTCCCACTTCCCCTCAGGGATCTCTAACCTCTGAAGTAATCCACCCGGCCTCTGGTGCTCATATTTGACCTGCTGACAGTTGAGATACTTGGCCACGAATCCAAATATATCTTTCTTCATCCTCCTCCACCAATAGTTCTGCCTCAAGTCTTGGTACATCTTCGCGGCACTCGGTGAATGGAGTACCGCGAGCTATGGGCCTCCTCAAGAATCATCTCCCGAAGCCCATCTACGTTGGGCACACAGATCCGGCCCTGCATCCTCATCACACCGTTATCACCAACAGTCACATCCCTGGCATCACCTCACCGAACCTTGTCCCGAAGAACTAGAAGGCGGGGGTCATCATACTGGCGCTCTCTGATATGGTCATAAAGAGAAGAACGAGCAACCACACAAGCTAATACCCGTCTAGGGTCAGAAACATCCAACCTCACGAACTGGATAGATAAGGACTAAACATCCAAGGCTAAAGGCCTCTCAGCTGCTGGAAGATATTCCAAATTCCCCAAACTCTATGCCCGACAACTTAAGGCGTCAACCACTACATTGGCCTTCTCTATGTGGTTTAATATAGTGATATCATAGTCTTTCAGTAGCTCCAACCACCTTCGCTGACGCAAATTAAGGTCCTTCTGCCTGAACAAATGCTGCAAACTCCGGCGATCAGTGTAGATCTCACAAGGAACGCCGTACAAATAGTGACGCCAGATCTTCAGGGCGTGAAACAATAGCTGCTAACTCGAGATCATGAACCGGATAATTCTTCTCATGCACCTTCAACTGTCTAGACGCGTAGGCAATCACCCTACCATCCTGCATCAATACCGCTCCAAGGCCAATCCTCGAGGCATCACAATAGACAGTGTAGGACCCTGAACCGATAGACAATACTGATACTGGGGTTGTAGTCAAAGTTGTCTTGAGCTTATCTAAAGTTTCCAATAGATGCAGCTGACTTGATAAAGACCGAAAAGAAATTTCTAGATGCTCAAACAAAACTAGCTAAGGGAGCAGAAGAACATGCCTACCATTTGAGGTAGAAATATGGCAAAGAAATAGACATTCTAAAGGAAAAGTTTTTTGCCCTTGGGAATGAAATGGTCCAGCAAACCAAAGATTTTAAGACAGAAAGAGAGCACTTTTATGCACTAATTTGCCAACTATAAAAAAGCGTGCAATAGCTACAGGACCAAAACAATACCAACACACAAGTGTTGGAAGCCCGCGCACAGCAAATTGGGCGTCTGCTTCAAGAGAAAGGAGTCATCAGAACCAGGATTAAGGAAATAACTGAATATGTCTTGATGAAATGTCACGAGTGTGAAGACATGACTAGGTCCATGTTTTTCGCTTCTATGATGACCTTCGTCCACCAAGTAATGGATGACTTGGACCGTCTTCAAGAAGACATTGCATGAAGGCCCGCGCAAAGACCAGCTAATGCCCCACAGGCTCCGAGAAGACCAGTAGAGGCTCTCATGTATTTTTGATTATCCAGTTTTCGAGTCTATACTTTACTGCTTTCTAGAGTTTTAAGTTGTTTTGTCGTTTGTATTATTTTTTCTTTATAGTTGCCAGTACTTTAATTCCCTTTATTGAAAAACCAAAAAGAGATATCCTTTATTAATGAAATGAAAAAATGCACTTTGTTATTTTATATCTATTCCATGAACTACGTAATGATCTGATTCGCGTGGCGCCGTGATACGTAGGCAATCCACGTAAGATTCGATCATAACCCTAAAAGAAAGTAATTAAGAAAATAACAGAGAGAGACAATAAAGCTGGGATGAAACACACAACCATCGCAAAACATCTTAGAAAAATGTTTAACTATTTAGGTGCATTGCATCCCCTAATATGTGATTCCCTATGTGGTAAATGTCTCGAACTAATTGGTTTGTTGTGTATGCTTTAACAGAACATGTTCTATTTATTAGGTGGTTGGTTTTGTGGTGGTAATTTGGCTTCGCACCCTTATTTAATGAGATCTAAAGGAAGTATTTCCATGGCCTCAGAGAGTCATCTACCTATCGTTGAGCCTGAGGATATCCCTGCATCGGTTATCCCACAGCCAGAGTCAGCAACTGCCGAGGAGAATAAAAGGCTAAGATGTCGCATGCTAGAAATGTGGGATGCATGGTCTAATGTCATAGAGCCACCTATTATTATCCTTCGGTTCTCCGAATCAATCCCAAGGACGGGAGGAACTACCAATATCCCTATCCCAGTAACTAACCCGTTCCTTCCATTTGGGTAACCCACCATGACAACAAACTTCATTGGAAACCTAAAACAGTAGCAAAACAAGTCAGGGTTGAGAAAAAGATGAATTCCACTCCCGAAAATGAAGAAAAGGCCGGTGAAGCAAAGACAGGGGAAGCACCTGCCAAAAAAGCCATTCTCTACGTCCCAAGATCCCCCAGGAAGGGGCAGCTCGTGTTAAGACCTTCCAAGAGGTTGGAGCAGAGGAAATCTGCCAAAAATGTATGTACCAAAAGGGACTTACGTTGCACGAAGGCCAGTCATTCCACCTAGGTTGGATGAGCCTTTGATCATTAGCCATGTGCCACAAAATCCCATAAGAGACACTACTAACGCCCCTTGGAACTATAACCAGACGTTGGTCACATATAAAGGGAAGGAGGTTAGAGGGGAAGTAAATGAAACAAACCAATCTGGGAAGTATCATAATCCATAAGAATTGAACAAAACCAAGCAGAAGCAGTTCCCCCCCAAAAAGCCTATTAATGCTGAAGAAGCAGAGGAATTCTTTCGGAAGATGAAAACCTCGGAGTATGATGTAATTGATGAACTTAGAAATGCTCCCTCATAGGTTTCACTTTTATCTCTACTTATGAGCTCAAACGAACACCAAAAGGTGATTCTAAAGACGCCGAATGAGGCGTATATTCCAATTGAGACCATGATTGAAAAGTTGGAAAGAACGGGAGAGCGATTTTTCGAGGTCAACCGAAATGAATTTCCTCCCAAAGGACCCGCCCACAACAAGGCCCTTCACTTGACTATCAAGTGTGAGGGATAGTGTGTGAAAAGGGTCATGCTGGATGACGGATCTGGAGTCGATATTTGCCCTCTATCAACATTACAAAGGATGGAAATTGGGACTGAAAGGATCAGACCAAACAATGTTTGCATGCGTGCTTTCAACGGTGTCAAGAGGGACACGATAGGGGATATTGACTTAATCCTAACCATTGGCCCAGTAGATTTTGAAGTAACATTCCAATTTCTGGACATGGACACTTCCTATAAATTTCTCCTAGAAAGACCATGGATCCATGCAGGGGAGTCGTGCCCTATACTCTCCATCAAATGGTCAAGTTCGAACACGAGAACCAAGAAATAGTTGTCCATGGAGAAGATGAACAATCAATCTACAGGGACCCATCAGTCCCATGTCTCGAAGCAAGAGAGAGAAGTGAGCACATCGTCTACCAAGCCTTTGAAATTATGGTGGACGACCAGTGCGAAGAAGGAACCCCATGTACTCAACCCTGTTTATCAAATGCATCAATCATGGTTGCCAGTGAAATGATCAAACATGTTTACAAGCCTGGGAAAGGGCTCGGGGTATCCTTAAAGGGCGTCACAGAACCCGTCACCTTGGCTTTCCAACAAGAAATTCTTTGGCATAGGTTTCCAGGCTACCGATGCCGACAAAAATGGGTTGATAAACGTAAGAAAAATGGGTGGGTATTTACTCAACCAATCATGCACCTCGCCAGATCGTTTGTTAAGCCAAGGTATGTAGAAGAAGAGGAAGAGGCCTTCACGACCGATGAAATTGAGGACATCTGTGAAGCAATGAGGCAAATGCTATACGAAGTCCACATGGACCAACTGGGCGAAGGCTCGAGCACTGCTGAGGTGCAATACATGGGGCCCAATGCTAAACTTCAAAATTGGAAGGCTACTCCATTCCCCGTCAGGCTGGAATCCCGGTAGTTCAGTCTTGCCATTTTTTCTGCATTCCGAGTTATTTCAGGGTGTAACTCGAATGTTTTTAGTTTTGTTGTCTTTTAAATTATAATGTAAACCCTCCTATCTTCAAATTCAATGAAATGAAATCAATATTTCATCGTCCATGATCTTTTTCTATTATTCCTTATGATTTTCTCATCCTTCTCTTTTCAGTTCTAATAATGCGGACTTAAATAACAGGACATGATTGAGGACTTCATGCCCAGATCCTAAAACACTGTCTGACTGTGAAATAATGAATCAAGAACTAGAATATGATGAAGATGAGTCTTTTAGGGAAATAAATCAAGAATTGGAATAATTTGAGAATAAGATTAAGTCAAACCTAAATGAAACCGAGCCAATTAATTTGGGCAATTCAAAAGAGGCCAGGGAGAGCATGATAAGCATTGACGCCGAGGAAAAAACTAGAGATGCATTGATCCAACTCTTGTTTGAATTGCATGGTCCTACGACGATATGCCAGGACTAAGTGTCAATCTAGTGGTACACAAGTTGCCAACTTATCCCGGTTGTCCGCCTGTCCAACAAAAGCAAAGAAGATTAAAGAAGAGGTTGCCAAACAATTAAAATCCAGTGTGATCTGAGTGGTCCGATACACCATACGGTTGGCCAATGTAGTCCCGGTACCAAAGAAGGACGGAAAAATCCGAGTATTTGTTGACTACAGGGATTTGAACAAAGCGAGTCCTAATGACAACTTCCCGTTACCAAACATCCACATCCTTGTCGACAATTGTTCCAAACATGAAGTACGGTCTTTTGTGGATTGTTATGCTGGGTATCACCAAGTCCTGATGGATGAAGAAGATGCAGAAACGACAACCTTCACCACACGATGTGGAACCTACTGTTACAGGGTCATGCCATTCGGTTTGGAAAACGATGAGTCAACTTACATGAGAGACATGACCACCATCTTCCATGACATGATGCACCAAGAGATTGAGGTATACTTCGATGACGTAATCATTAAATCCATAACACAAGAAGTCCACGTGCGAGATTTGAGAGAGTTCTTTGAGCATCTACGCAAGTATGACTTGAAATTAAACCCTGCTAAATGTGCATTTGGGGTTCCATCTGGGAAACTCTTGGGGTTCATAGTTAGTCGGAGAGGTATTGAGCTAGATCCAACAAAGATTAAATCTATCCGAGATCTGCCACCTCCAAAAACCAAGAAAGAGGTCATGAGTTTGCTGGGAAGGTTGAATTACATCAGCAGGTTTATCGCAGAGCTTACGACCACATGTGAGCCCATATTTAAGCTGTTAAAGAAAGACACGACAATTAAATGGACGGATGATTGTCAAGAAGCTTTTGACAAAATAAAAGAATATCTGTCAAATCCGCCGGTGTTGGTTCCGCCAGAGTCTGGAAGACCTTTGTTCTTGTACCTAATGGTCTTGGAGAATTCCTTTGGCTGTGTCCTTGGGAAACATGATACGACCGGGAAGAAAGATCAAGCCATCTACTATCTGAGAAAGAAATTTATTAGTTATGAAGCCAAATACACTTTGCTGGAAAGAACTTGTTGTGCCCTAACCTGGGTTGCTCAAAAGATTAGACATTATTTGTTGGCCTATACCACATACCTCATAACCATAATGGACCCTCTAAAGTAAATATTCCAAAAACACATGCCCACGGGAAGGTTAGCAAAATGGAAAATCCTGCTCACTAAGTTCGACATTGTCTATGTCACCCGCACGACGATGAAAGCCCAAGCCTTGGCCGATCATTTGGTTGAGAACCCGGTTAATGATGAATACCAACCCTTAAGAAGTTATTTCCCCGACGAGGAAGTAAACTCAGTTGAAGTAATCCCAAAGGACACTAAGACTTGGAAAATATTCTTCGATGGAGCTGTAAATGCAATGGGTGTTGGGATTGGGGCAATTGTGATTTTGCCCACAGGTCATCACTATCTGGCTAAAGCTCGTCTTTGGTTCTTTTGTACAAATAACACTGCTGAATACGAAGCTTGCATCATGGACATGAACATGGCAATTGATATGTACGTAGAAGAATTATTAATCATGAGAGACTCTGATTTGATCATTCGGCAAGCACAAGGCGAATAGGAAACTCGAGATATCAAGCTTATCTGATATAGAAAACATGTGGAAGATCTCAGCAAATGGTTCAAATCCATTGAATTCAGGTATATTCCTCGATTCCACAATGAGTTAGCTGAAGCACTAGCTACCTTAGCTGCAATGCTACCATATCCGGGCAATGTCCATATTGACCCATTGGAGATTCAAATCCGAGAAAGACATGGTTATTGCAACACGGTTGAAGTAGAATCCGATGTACAACCATGGTATCATGATATTAAAAGGCTCTTAAAAATAAAGGAATACCCTGAGCAAGCTAATGGAGACCAAAAGAGAATCATTAGAAGGCTTAGCAGCTTCTTCTTGAGTGGAGAGGTGCTATATAAAAGAACTCCAGATTTGAATATGTTAAGATGTGTAGATGCCAAAGAAGCTGAAAATATCATGAACGAAGTGCATTCAGGAGTATGCGGACCCCACATGAACGAATATGTCCTCGCAAAGAAAATCCCGCGGGCAGGATGTTACTGGATGACTATGGAAAAGGATTGCTTCAGTTTTGTTCGGAAGTGCCATTAGTGTCAGATACACGGTGACATGATTCATGCACCGCCTTCAGAATTGCGTCCTATGTCAGCATCTTGGCCGTTTGTTGCTTGGGGTATGGATGTCATTGGGCCGATCGAGCCAAAAACCTCAAATAGGCACAAATTCATCTTGGTTGCCATTGATTACTTCACAAAATGGGTTGAAGCGATCACTTTCAAAGCCGTCACCAAGAAAGCAGTGGTGGACTTCGTACATTCCAACATTATCTGTCGTTTTGGTATTCCAAAAACTATCATTACCGACAATGCTACAAATTTGAACAGTCATTTGATGAGAGAGGTGTGCGAACAATTTAAAATTATGCATCGCAATTCTACCCCTTACCGACCCAAAGCCAATGGCGCCGTTGAAGCGGCAAATAAAAACATCAAGAATATCCTAAGGAAAATGATCCAAAGTTCTAGGAAATGGGATGAAAAGATTCCTTTTGCATTAATGTGATATCGCACAGTTGTGTGCACATCAGTTGGGGCTACACCTTACTTATTGGTTTCTGGCACGGAAGTCGTAATACCTGCAGAAGTCAAAATTCCCTCTCTTCGAATCATTGTTGAAGATGAGATCGAGGATGATGAATGGGTCAAAACCCGGCTGGAACAGTTAACTATGATTGATGAAAAGTGGATGGCCGCAGTTTGTCACGGGCAGTTGTACCAACAAAGAATGGCCTGCGCTTACAACAAAAAAGTACGGCCTAGAAACTTTGAAGTGGGGCAACTCGTTTTAAGGCGTATCTCCCGCATCATGAGGAAGCAAAAGGAAAGTTTGCTCCGAATTGGAAAGGTCCATACATTATAAGAAAACTATTGCCCAAAGGGGCATTGTACTTAGGAAATATTGAAGGAAATGACCCCGAAACGTCTGTCAATGCAGATGCGGTCAAAAAGTATTATATTTAACCCCTTTTGCGGTCTTAATACTCTCCAGTTGGGATGAAAAGGCTTTCATTCTCGCTACCCAAACACTATCAGCTTTGCTAAACCTTTGAGCCATTTAATCTTCTTTGGTCACCCTCTTTGGAACCTGAAAGTTCTGTTTAAAAAAATCAAAAATCAAAAATCATCAATCAAAACAAAAACAAAACAAAAAAAATATTTCCTTGAACTACGTTCGACTTGATTCCGAAAGAATATGTAGGCAACCTCACTCTGGGGTTCAGTCACACCAAAATAAAAAATCCAAACTGCCCCGAAGATGAGACTGGGGCAGAATTTATAATGGTTCGGCGATGCTTTCGCCTGAAAGGTTCCAAAGTTGTAATTCAATTCAAAATCCTTCTACCCAAATCCTGTTCAAGTCCTTCCGATCAATCGTTAAAGATGTCCAAAATTGGAGGATACAGTTACTTGGATCTGATGCAACCAAATGAGAGAAATAAAATGAGAGAGTCTTATTAGTGAAAACCCATACTGGCACCGTAAGGCGATGACAAGCAGAATAACTAAAAATGAGAGAGTTTGTTAGTGAATACTCGCAAAGAGCACTATAAGGCGACGAAAAGAAGATAAATGAGAGAGGTTAGCCGGTGAAAACCCGCAAAGGGCACTACTGATCGAAAAAGAGGATCATCGGTCACTGACATGGACACAATCCTAGACCCAATCTCGAGGTATAATCTATGATGGATTTATGAGAGTTGGACGGTTCACAAAGATCGGGCATCCAGTCCAAGAGGCATGTCACATTCATTAAAGCCGCATAACACTCTAGATAAGTCCTTCTTTCCTTTCCTCGAAAGGGATACCTATTATTTAAATTCATTCCATTGTTTATTTTATTTCAATATCTTTTGGTCTAATTCTATTCTATATTGAGACAAAGAAAGGATGGAACGACTGATCTATAAGGTTCTCATTTGATACAAGCTAGTATGCAAAAAGCGCCCAGCCTTGGCAGGTACATCGGGTCGACCTCGACTAGCCATGATGGCTGATGTTTTAAAATCAATAATTCTTGAAAGGAAAGGGATCAAAGTCAAAATGCCACAAAGGAAAAATAAAGTTAAAAAAGATTAAGTCCCACATGATTAACTGTCCCGGTAAAAGTCTTGGAAAAGTCGAGACCTCCAGGGGTTAGAAATGAAACCGATCACCAGTAAACTAGCAAGCAGTTGAGATCTTTGTCGAAAGGACGAACCGAGATCAAATGACCAAGATAATTAAGGCAAAAAAACCAACCACCATTTCAAACTGAAAAATAGTTCTTTTTCGAAGAAAAAAGGAAACAGGTGCATCCCGAAAGCAACCTTTCAAGAAGCAGGGGCAACAAAAAATAATTGCGCAAGGGCTAGAAACAGCTTTGCAAAAACAACTTTAAAAGAGAAATCTCCTCCAAATTCTTCCTCGCATTCACTTATTCTCTGAAAATAAAAGAAGAAAAGAAGAAATGATGTTAAAATGATTTAAAACTACGATAGTATAGGGTCTCTAATCCCTAGCTACATCTATTCCAACATAGGGTGATGTCGACATAACTCGATGTCAACATAGGGTCTTCCATTCCCTAGTTGATGACTTTCCAACATAGGGTCCCATTCTCTAGTTGATGCCAACATAATCTAATGACTTTCCAACATAGGGTCCCACTCCCTAGTTGATGCCATCATAACCTGATGACTTTCCAACATAGGGTCCCATTCTCTAGTTGATGACTTTCCAACATAGGGTCCCATTCTCTAGTTGATGACTTTCCAACATAGGGTCCCACTCCCTAGTGAATGCCAGCATAACCTGATGACTTTCTAGCATAGGGTCTCCGCTCCCTAGTTGATGCCATCATAACCTGATGACTTTCCAACATAGGGTCCCACTCCCTAGTGAATGCCAGCATAACCTGATGACTTTCCAACATAGGGTCTTCTATTCCCTAGTTGATGACTTTCCAACATAGGGTCCCACTCCCTAGTTGATGCCAGTATAACCTGATGACTTTCCAACATAGAGTCTTCCATTCTCTAGTTGATGACTTTCCAACATTGGGTCCCACTCCCTAGTTGATGCCAACATAACTTGATGACTTTCCAACATAGTGTCACACTCCCTAGTTGATGCCAGCATAACCTGATAACGTTCCAACATAGGATCCCACTCCCTAGTTGATGCCATCATAACTTGATGACTTACCAACATAGGGTCCCACTCCCTAGTTGATGCCATCATAACCTGATGACTTTCTAGCATAGGGTCTCCGCTCCCTAGTTGATGCCATCATAACCTGATGACTTTCTAGCATAGGGTCTCCGCTCCCTAGTTGATGCCAACATAACCTGATGGCTTTCCAACATAGGGTCCCACTCCCTCGTTGATGCCATCATAACCTGATGACTTCCAACGTAGGGTCCTACTCCCCAGTTGATGTCACCATAACCTGATGACTTTCCAACGTAGGGTCCCACTCCCTAGTTGATGCCAGCATAACCTGATGACTTTCCAACATAGGGTCCCACTCCCTAGTTGATGCCAACATAACCTGATGACTTTCCAGCATAGGGTCTCCGCTCCTTAGTTGATGCCAGCCTAACCTGATAACTTTCCCACATAGGGTCCCACTCCCTAGTTGATTCCACCATAACCTGATGACTTTCCAACATAGGGTCTCACTCCTTAGTTGATTCCATCATAACCCGATGACTTTCCAACATAGGGTCCCACTCCCTAGTTGATGCCAACATAACTTGATGACTTTCCAACATATTGTCTTACTCCTTAGTTGACGCCAACATAACCTGATGACCTTCCAACATAGGGTCCCACTCCCTAGTTGATGCCAACATAACTTGATGACTTTCCAACATATTGTCTTACTCCTTAGTTGACGCCAACATAACCTGATGACCTTCCAACATAGGGTCCCACTCCCTAGTTGATGCCAACATGACTTTCCAACATAGGGTCTCACTCCCTAGTTGATGCCAGCATAACCTGATGACTTTCCAACATAGGGTCCCACCCCCTAGTTGATGCCAGCATAACCTAATGACTTTCCAACTTAGGGTCCTACTCTCTAGTTGATTCCATCATAACCTGATGACTTTCCAATGTAGGGTCTCACCCTCTAGTTGACACCAGCATAACCTGGTAATGTTTTTTCCAACATAGGGTCTCCAATCCCTAGTTGATTTCACTTTTAGACATAGGGTCTCCATTCCCTAGTCTATATTTACTCCGGATACACCACTCTCATCCCTTTTTATCACCTTCAATAATGAAGTAGTATAGAATTTTGTTACAATAACTCACAAAATTGTCCTAGTGAAAATTGGGGCAGAAAATTTCGTTCGTATGTTTTGATTCCGGAGCAGGTTATACCTTAAAGCACTAGGTTCGAGACGAACAAAAGAAGAATTCTCAATCCAGACTAAAAGAAAAGAAAAAAAGAGAAGTTGAACCCAAAGTACAGAAGCGGAGAAGATGTGGACTTCTTAAGACGAGATTTAAGTCACAAGCTTTGCATACCCTATCTTGATCCGGAAAAGATGAAGAAGATTGAACCGGCACCTGCAACTAACAAGCATCAAGATCCAGATCAGAGTCTGCATAAAGAACTAGCCAAGACTCAAGACCAAGCTCTGGAAAATTCACAGATAGAAATCTTGTAACTCGTAGCTAATAGGCTTAGTTAGTTTTCTTCATTTTGACTTTAGTGTAATAAGGAGTTCAATAGCAGTAACCGCAACAAAAGCAATGAAATCACAGCTTTCTGGTAGTCCCAGCTACCAAAACTTTCAGAACTACACTGACCTGATTCCTTTATAGTCAAGGATATGTAGGCAACCTTTGAAGCAAGGTTCGGTCAAACTTTTTCAAAATGCTTCCCATGGAGTGTCAAAACGGGTAAAATTTGTTCGTGACTGCTCACTTTGTCTTTGCCCGAAAACTTTTCGTGTTTTCGAGCAAAGAGGGGCAGCTGTGAGCATGTAATTTTTACCCCACCAAAAATATTCCTACAAAATTAATGAATAACTTATTCCTATTTATTTTTAGATTCTTTTTTGGCAATTATTTGAAATTATTTGTATTTTTAGTTGCATTTTTCATTTTTCATAGTTATAAAAACTAACAAAAAATATTTAAATTTTTTATCATATTGTATTATTAGATTTTTAATTTAATTTTTACTTAATTACACAATTTAATCATATTATTAAAAGAAAATAACAAAAATTGTTTATGTTTGACATTTTTTAGTTTCAACGTTAAAACTAGTAATTTTTTTTTTTTAAACTTAAGATTGACTAATTGTGTAAATAATACAAATAGGTAATTAGTGTAATTTTATAATCTGAGATAATTTTTTGTTTAATTTAGGACTTAATTAAATTAATTAGATTTTAAAAATTAATTAAGGAAATAGGTATTTAATTAGCCTAAACCGGACTGGGCTGAGTCTTTAAAAATAGCCCAATCCATACTTAACCCAAAATACCCAAGCCCAACCCCCTTGAACTGTTCCGCCCCCGTTAAAAACCAAACGACGCCGTTTTAAGTGCCAGGCAATCCTGGCCGTTAATCTTCAATAGATCCAACGGTCCGGAACTGGCCTGTCACTTGATATATAAATGTTCTAAACCCTTCACCCCATCCCCCATTTCCAAACTCCCCCACTCTCTCACATCTCTCTCTCTCTAGCCTCTCCCAAACCCTAACTCCACCTCTCCGCCCTAAACCACCACCAAACCCTAGCCTCCCTAGTACCCTCCTCCTGCGCCACCACTTGAAATCGCCTAAGGCGGTTGCGAAATAATCTAAAACTACCCCAAATCCACCACAAATCCACCCTACTCTCTCCCCTTACTCCTCCTAAACATCACCTCACCCCAAAACCCCATAAAAAACCCAACAAATCTACACTTAAAAATGACCGAAACCCTAACGTCGTCCTAGCCCCGCCGCTGAAAATCGCCTACGGCAGCAGTGGGCTTCCAAAACCCCTCAAACTCATAGCATACACTATCCTCACCTCCCTGAACCTCACCCTACCAACCAAATCCCCTCGAAACCCACCAAAAACCCTAGATCTTAGATCTAGGGTCTCCGAAACCTTAGATCTGTTTTTCCATTTTTCAAAACCCTAAAATCCAACCTAGTCTGTTTAATAATTCTCATGTCAAGATCTCCCATCAAGGATCTCAGATACCATATGGGAGTCATGGCATGAGGGTTTTTAGCGGCTAGATTTATTTTTCCCGTTATTTTCTATTTTTCTTAATGTTTTTTCAAAATTTTTATTATTATTATGCATTTTATTGTTACTTTTAGCTGTTACTTTTTTTATTTTCATTTATTATTGTTAGTTATTTTGTTTTAATTAATTAAACAAACTTAATTAAGAAAAAATATATAATCAGTGCTTAGATATATTCCGTTTTCTTTAATTTTTATATTATTACGTGCTTTATTTTTGTGTTGTTACTGTTTTTATTATCATTGTTCATTATGTTGTTTAAATTATATAATTAATTAAACATACTTAATTAAGATAAAGTAAAAACAATGTTAGATTAATTTATTTTTCCTTTTTTGCTTTCTGTTTATTTATTTATTTTTAGTATCATTATCTGTTTTATATTTAGTAGTTTTGCATTTATTTTTTGTAGTAGTATTACTATTTTGTTTGGTTTATTTTGTTTAAATTAATTTTTGTTTATTGTTGATATTTTATTTAGTTATTATCTAAGAGCTGGGCCTCACTAAGTTGGCCCGTTCCATTTGGCTCATCAATTGGGCCGGTCTGAATAGATAAGCCCATAGCTATGCTAAAAAGTTTAAGACCCCCAGTCCTTAGGCCGAGAGTCACCTGACTCAGGCCCAAAACCAATCTCGTTCTGAGGTAATTCCAAGACCCTTAAGGGTCAATTTTGGAATTCTAATTCTAAAAGTCTTTCAGAAAACACTAGAAACTTCTAGAATAGGGACAAATGTCCCAATGCTGAGTAGAAAAATAGGGATAAGATCCAAAAATATCTAGAAATTGAACAATTGTCTATTTTCTGAGATAGGGAAGGTACTAGAATTGGACGGCTGCCCATTTCTGTTAAGAAAGATGCCCTTTTCTCTAATTTTAGGAAATTCTGGCAGATTCTTTGTACCCTAATTCTTATCCCTTTTCACTCCCTCACTCTATAAATACACTCCTCTATTTTCATTAGATATACCTTAAGATATACATATTCATACACATTGAAAAACAAATCTGAATACACCTACACACAGATACACAAAACACACAGAAAATCTCCGCACTGCCTTAAGATTTTCTCTTTATTTTCAAAAGAACTTCTGAAAATCAACCTTGATCTTTCAGAAACAAAAATACACTCCTTTTCTTATTATAAAATCTGGTTGTTCTTCCTACCTTACTGGATTTCATTGATGTTGCTATACTTCAAGCTTTTCAGAGACTTATTTTTTATTTAGTTTGTTTCTCTTGCTGTTGTCAAGGTACTTTCTCAACAATGTAAAATTTCAATTTTGTTAATATTATGTTTCTTTCACTGTTTATCACAGTTTGCGTTTGGTTTGAATGAGATTTTATGTATAAGCTAAGATATTACATAAATTATGTTAGTAAAAGTCATATGGTTAGAAATTGTGCGTAAATTCATATAGAGTCAATTATTCACACTGTTTTAGGCAACTTAAGTTATGTTAACTTCAATGTTAAAGTCTTTTTTTCTGGAACTTGCAAAATATGTTTAAAGTTTTCTACATGTTCATGAGATTTATACTTTACCATGTAATAGTAGAAACAAGAAAAATCATATTTTTAGAAAATTTGTTAGAACAACAGATAGATTTGTCATCACTAATGTAATAATTTAGCTTCTTTTATATTATATTATCCTGTACAATGTGCTGGTTTCATTAGTAGCTTCACCATTCATTCAAAACAATAAAATATAGTAAATATGATTCTATTAGTTTTAAGTCATGAAAAACTAGGTTTTGCAAGCAAACTTAATTGCAATCAGGGTACAGTTTCAGGCCCAAACCAATTGGTTCTATGATATTGTACTTTGAAATTTTGGCTAATAAATTAAATTGATCATTCAAGCAAAGACAATGATTTTTTTGTTTGTTTTTAAATACACAATGAGTTTTTAAACTTATCACTTTAACATAAGTTAATATAAGAAATAAGAGACTTAGGCAATCAGTAGGAAAATTATCCAAATCTAACCAAAGTTTCGATTTATTTTATTCGTATCCCAAATCCCATTTTAGTTTTCTGTTTTATAAAGAAAAAGAAAAATATAGGTAAAATCTTATGATTGCTGCTACAAATTTTAATCTCAAACTTATTCATACAAATATGCATTGGATCAGAGTCACTTGGACTCATTATCATCAGGCCCAAATTATTTTTAACTAAATTCCATTTACTTGTCCACAAATGGATATTGGGCCAGAGTCATTTGGACTCAGTATTAGGCCCAAATCTTCTTGAATTAAATACATTTAGTTGAAAATTTGATAACATTGTATTGGGTCAGAGTCATTTGGACTCAAGCAAGCCCAAATTGTTTATTTAGAAATAAATTCATTAGCCCAATCCAATAGTAGATATTATATGTCTTGAGCTAGAGTTTATTTGGACTCAATCTCAAGCCCCAAACCTTTAAATCTGGGCCTGTTTGGCAGATAATACCTAGGTTGCCCTATTTGATTCAAACCAATATTTTACATAGTATTGAACCTTTACACCTAGTCACACAACATATGGTACTTAGCTTAAGAGACATAAGCATAACTTTAGGTGCTCATAATCGAATTAACTATTACAATTATGTACATGCACGCGTGACATAGTTGTGATGCAAAAAATAAATCAAGGTACATGTTCATGTGACTATGGTCAAACATTCTTAGTAATTAAAACGCCTTAATCAAACACTCGTAGAAATGCTTTAGGCGTGGATTTTTAAAATCATCATCGTGATTACGTACATGTTCGCGTGACGTGATCCCGATTTTCAAATAAATTCAAGGTACGCGTTCGCGCGACTTTGACTAAATTTTTCTTAAATAAACTAAATATCATGAATTGTGTACATGTACGCGTGACATGATTCTTCACACATCAAAACTAAATGAGTATATGTACGCGTAACTCGTCTTAAGTTAATACTTTTAAATACGAATAATCGAGTAATTAGAAGCGGTAAAGGTAAAATAAACATAGATCCTAAAAATGAGTAATTAAATAATTTAAGCCAAGTACAAATTGCTAAGTGACCGTGCTAAAACCACGGAATTCGGGAGTGCCTAACACCTTCTCCCGGGTTAATAGAATTCCTTACCTGGTCTCTGGTTGCACAGACTTTTAACAGAGTAAAATATTTTCCTTGATTTGGGATTCTAAATAAATCGGTGACTTGGGACACCATAAATTATTCCAAGTGGCGACTCTTAAATAAATAAATAATCCCATTTCGAATAATGTCACTTAAATTGGAAAAACTCCCCATATTCCCCTTTCGGGAAAAAAGAGGCGTGACAAATTCTCCTATTTTTCTGCTTGTCGCTGGGTCCCCTTTTTAGCAAAGGGTGGATCATCAGCTTTCCCAGACCTTTATCAACATCATTTGGGCGTTTGCATCATATCATAGCCGAGTGATCAAGGATGGGAAGAATAGGCTCTTGGACCTCCCATGGGTAGCTTCCTCGATTTCTCTAACAATGTGATTCCCCACGTTCACGAGTAGTTCATCAATGATAGCAACAATGATCACTGCCCTCTCTGGTGTCACATCATTGTCATTTGTAGAAGGCATGACTCTTGCACAGATAATAGAGAGCCACGTCTTTGCCTCAGCAGTGAAGTCATGTGAATCAACTCCCTTGTGCGCTGTCAACCACTTCGGGGTCATCCCATCATGCAATTTGTCCACCAACCATTGGGTTCTCCCTGCTTTTGCTTTGATTCTGTAAACCTCATTATCAATATTGGAAAGGCCATAAAGGTCATTGATCACCTAAATACTGAAATGGACTTGCACACCCCGCACAGTAGTAACTAATGTTCCTTGGAAGTCGTTCCTCAAGGCGTTTGCATAAAATTCCAACACTACTGTGTGGTTGGAATCTTTTGGTTGATCTGCAAAACAAATCCACCTGCTTTCGACCAATCTTGTGTAGAAGCCCAACATTTTAGCTTCAACCTTTTCGATGTTAATGCCTCTTTCCCTGAGGATGGTTTTTGACAAGAGTTTGTCATATTTTTGTTTACATTCCGCAGATAAAACTCGGTCATCATCAAAGGGTTCCTCTTGTTCAGCTTCAGGGATATGTTCTTGCTTAATTTCGTTGTGTTCCCAAAGTACCTGACCTTACGCGTTCGCGAGGACAGTGTCACTTACGCGAAGTGTTAAAGCTTCCAAACAGTCGCGAATGCGAGGGGGGAATCGCGGACGCGAAGGTTTAAATTTTCATAACCCTTCGCGAACGCGAAGAAGTGTGTCTGCAATTTCCAATAACTACTGGTTTGGACTGCCCGGACCATGCAACCTGCTCAAAACAACTCCAAAAAATGTGAAACTTGGCAGATTAGTCAACAACAATATGCTAAGATATTTAAGAAAGAAAACTTCAAAAATGACTAAAATCTTTTAAAAACGATGGGTTGCCTCCCACCAAGCGCCGTATTTAACGTCGTGGCACGATTCGGATCAAATTTACCACTTTTCTCGCCACTTGGACGATATGATTTGGGAACCTAACTCAGACTCAAGCTTGTGACCATGAGCGGTGGGGTGGTAAGTATATGATCAAGCCAAGCATTAGTTTCTTCATATTGCACTTCTTGGCTTTCATGTGAGGAATGTCATTTTGCCTTTTTGTTCCTTCAAAGTGTAAAATTTATGGCATTTGCCTTTCCTCCTCATAATCCCTCATGGAATCATGTAGTTCAATTCCCATATCACCTCATAATTCAAATATTGAAAAATGCTTGGAATGTTACATTAAGCCTCCAAATTTCAATTCTTCCCGGATTTTGACATCCTCTTTTTTTCCCCGGACTAGAGTCAATCTCAACCATATTTTCAATTACAATGGTTGAATCTAGTTCCATATTTTTCTCGGCATCATTAATAAGCATGGAGTCGGTTGGAAGATTTTCAATTCTTGATTCCTCAAAGTAAAGCTCACTTTTTTCCTCAGAGTTGGACTCTTCTTGACCTCTTTCCACACTTTCAAATTGATAGGCATAATGAGCCTCAATCAATGATTTCATTTTATTTTCCAAGGTGAGGATACCATCATCATTTTGAGTCAAGCCTTGTTTCAAGTCCTCGAGTGTCAAGCTTTGCTTCTCCTCATTTCAAGAATTACCTCCAACATGAACATCATTTTCTCATTTGAGCATTTGAGAGTTCTTCTTGGTTTTGCTCAAGTGCCAAGGAAGGATTTTCGGCTTCCATATCTAAGGATGCTTCTTGGTTATCATTCACTTCCGAGGATTTTTGGACCTCTAAAGCTTCAAGCATCTCTACTTTTTGTAAGTTCAACCTTTCAAGCACCAAATTATTTTGGAGGTTATTTTCCAAAAGCTCCTCCAAGGTATTTTGCTCTTTGTTTCCTCCTTCAAGTAGGCATTCTAACATGAGCTTGAACTCTCCATTTTGACCATGCTCAATTTCTTCCACTTCCATATCCATAAAATTTTCATCACAAAAAGTCGAATCATCATAGCGGGGGCTTGGGGAAGGGAAGGACAAATAAGCACAATTATCCCAATGACCATTTTGACGACCACACTTATCACAAATACTTCACTCATGGGTTTGAGATTGTGTGCACAACCCACCCCAGGGAAATTTAAACAAATTTTTCCACGAGTGTGGTCCTCCATAATAAGGACAAGGGTCATCAAAGTATGAACAACTACCATCCGACCAATTTTTGTTATATGATGCCTAATCTTTTTACTAAGAAAAAACAAGAAGCAAACAAGAAGATAAACAAAGATAAGAAAACTAATTCATAAATATTCACAAGTTTGGACCAAAGCACTTACACTTACTTCTCAAACAATCTAAATATGCCAAATTGTTCCGTGTCAATGGCGCCAATTTAATGACGTCCAAATCCATTACTAAAAAGTAAATGGACACGGTCGCATGCAATATAATTTACCCAACTATGTGTCAGGTCGAATCCCACAGAGAATAATATGTAGGCGATTAGGAATGTAAGAGAATTATCACTTATTATGCAATTCCAAACACTTAAAAATATGGTTGTGAAAATATTATAGCTAAATGTGAAAATATAAACTAACCTAGAAAGCAAGTAAAATGATCAATGGCTACAAGAATAGATGTATCAGGATTTACACTTAAGTAACGATCCAATATATTTCACAATTTTACAAATATGAGCGAGTTTATGTTAATTATCCTCAGGTAATAATTCTATATTCGCTTATTCTGAAGACTAACAAGACTTCCTAATTGAATTATCCCTAAAACAATTAAGATATTAAGCACAACCAAATACGACTACAAGTAGTTGAATCCTATCCCTAGGTAGAATCTATAAAATTGTAACGACCCGGTCGGTCTTTTTGAGAGTTAGCATCCCGATCCCTTAATAACCGCTTCTCTCATGTCTATTTATGTTATTGGAACTTGTCGGAGCATTGAGTGATGAAATCCGGAGTGATTTTGGACACATAGTCCATAAATGTGAAATTTTGCTTTAGAAATCTGGCCGTAGCTAGAGCTATGTGAAGACGGATCCGAAATGGAATTCTATTTACTCTGTTAGCTCAATTGGGTGATTTCAGGGTTAGAAGCGTGTTCGGAATGTGTTTTCGATGTCGGTTATAGATTTTGGCTTGAATTGGCGAAAGTTAGAATTTTGGCGATTTCGGCCGATAGGTGAAATTTTGATATCGGACTCGGAATGGAATTCCGAAAGGGACAGCAGGTCTGTAATGCCAATTGTGACATGTGTGCAAAATTTGAGGTCATTCGGATGAGTTTTGACGTATTTCGGTATCAGATGTGAATTCTAGAAATTTCATAAGTTCTTAGGCTTGAATCTATGCATAACTGATGATTTTGATATTATGAGATGTGTTTTTAAGACTCGACCAAGTTTGAACAAGGTATTAGGGTCAGTTGGTAGGTTTGGTTAAGGTCCCAGGGGCCTCAGGGTTGTTTCGGATGCCCAACGGGTGAATTTGGAACTTTAAAAGTAGCGGAACCATTTATGTTTCTGGTGTCTTGCACCTGCGATGGTTTTTCTACAGGTGCGGACACGCAGGTGCAAAGGGGGTGCACGCAGGTGAGGATGTAGCTTAGGCTGGCCTGACTCGCAGGCGCGGAAGAGTATCCGCAGGTGCGGAGTTTCACCTGCGACCCAGCCACCGCAGGTGCGACCCTAGGTCTTTTAATGAGTTTCCGCACCTGTGATTGTGTTTCCGCAGGTGCGATCCCAGTGTCGTAGGTGCGTAATACGTGGGTTGGTTATACCAAAATCCGAGGGTTTGAAATTCATATCTCCAAAATCGATTGAGAGCTCAGGATTTGGCGATTTTCAGTGGAATTTGAAGGGGGGACTCATAGGTAACATTTTCTAACCTTAATCCATTTGTATATCAATAATCTCTATCAATTTCCTCAATCTAATCAATGAAATTGGATGAAAAACCATGAAATTGGGATGGAACTTCTCCAAGTAGAAATCTGAGGATTTAGGGAGATTTATACGTCGGATTTTGTTGATTCTTGTTCGAGTGAGTTCATGAGCGAATGGGTGTTTGGGAAATATAAATTTTACCCGATTCCGAGACGTGGGCCCGAGGGACATTTTGGATGAATTTCCTAATTTCGCGTATTAGCTTAGAAATAATTAGCTATTTTGTTTCCTTGAAGTGATATTTACATTATGCAATCGAATTGAATAGATTTGGGCCACCTGGGGTTGGATTCTCGTGGCAAGAGTGTGGTATTGAGTTGATTAGCGCAATCAAGGTAAGTGGCTTGCCTAACTCTGTGTTAGGGACTTCCTCTTAAGCATTTTTATACTGATTTTGTTACGTGGACGCTGTGTACGTGAGGTGACGAGTGCGTACACGGGTCATTGTTTCTAAAATTCCATTTTTCCTTCCATACAATCACTCATTCTCATTCTTATATTACTGTTTCCTGTTTTAATTTAGTAGTTAACTTAAGAACAAGCATGCCTACATGTCCTTACTTGATTTCCTCTTATTGCTACTAATTGCACCATGTTTAGGTAGTTTTATTCTATTCTTGCCTGTTTCTTTTCCTGAACTGTTTATTAATCCGTATCCGACATACTTCTGCATTCCATATTTAAATTGGGACTACTTACCGAGATTCGGGAGATTTCCCCCTGTATTGCATTGCTTATTTAAATTGGGACTACGGATCGAGATCCGGGATCTTTCCCTCTGTACTGAAACGCATATTTAAATTGGGACTACAGACGGAGATCTGGGAGCTTTCTCCCCTGTACTACATAGCATATTTAAATTGGGACTAAGGACTGCTATCCGGGAGCTTTCCCCTTGTACTGCATTACAAATTTACTGTTGAGATATATGTTGTGCTGAGCCGAGGGCTCTCTTTCTGTTATTAATTCTTCCAGTTTCCATTAATCTTATTTATCATTGCTTATCTATATTTCACTGTTTTAAATTTATATTGACTTATTTTAAAACTCAATAGAGCCTCAACCTGACCTCGTCACTACTTGACTGGGGTTAGGCTTGGCACTTACGGAGTACCGAATGCAGAGTACTCACTCCCTTTCCTGCGCATGTTTTCCCCATGTGCAGATCCAGGTACCAGCACACAGTACAATGGCTAGGCGCATCTTAGCAGCTGCATAGGAGACCGCGAGGTAATTTTTCCGCGTCCACAGGATCTCACGAGTCCCCTTCCTACTCTAGTACAGATATAGGAGATATATAGATACATTTTCCTTATTTCTTTGTATAGAGCTACAGTAGTTCAGAGTTTGTGACTTTGTGATGTTTCGGTTTTTGGGAAAGTAAAAGCTGTAAATGCCGAGCGGCTAAATTTTTTATAGTATTGCTGCTTCTTTACTATTTCTATTATTATTTTGCCTTATTTTTCGCAAGTTTTAGGCTTACCTAATCGTAGGGACTAGGTGCCATCACGAGACCGTTCGGAGGGTAATTCGGGTCGTGATAAGTTGGTATCATAGCGTCTAGGTTCATAGGAGTCAGAAGTCACAAGCCGATTTATTAGAGTCTCGTGGATTGGTGCGGAGACGTCCGTATCTATCTTCGAGAGGCTGTTTAACTGTTAAGAACAATCAAATTCTTTGGAATTCCTTATCGTGCTAGTTACTATCATCAAATTCTTAAACTCTATTATATTCTTGCTTGCAGATGGTTCGTACCCGTACCGGACGTACTGATGACCAGGCACCCGAGCCCCCATTCAGAGCCACCAGAGGCAGGGGCCAGGGCAGAGGACGAGCACACGGTGCTGCCCGAGCAGTGGCTAGAGCAGAGGCGTAAGAGCCCCCAACAGCTACAGTTGGAGGGGCACAACAGGTCCCTACTGTTACTCCAGACCTCCAGGAGACATTGGCTCAGTTCTTGAGTCCCTTCAGTACTTTGTCTCAAGCGGGACTACTCTCGATAGCTCCAGCTACATTCCAGGCCGGGGGACAGACACAGACTCCCGCAACCCGTACTCCTGAGCAGAGGGTTCGTATTGGGCAGGTTCCAGAGTATATTCCTATGCCCTCAACAACTCCAGCTCAGCATGAGACTAGGATAGCTATTCCTGAGGCAGAGCAGCCGACTTGAGAGGTACAAGAAGTACCACCCTCCTGAGTTCAGCGGACTAGCTTCGGATGGCGCCCTGGGTTTTCTCGAGGGGTTTCATCGCATTCTCCGCACTATGTGCATTGTGGAGACGAGTGGGGTTTCTTTCACTGCTTTCCAGCCGAGGGGAGCATCTTATCAGTGGTGGCGTGCTTTTGAGCTTAGTATTCCGGACGAGGCAACTTCACTTACTTGGGCTCAGTTCTCCGAGATGTTCTTACTTGAGTTTGTCCCTCAAAGCTTCAGGGATGCTTGGCGTGCAGAGTTTGAGCAGCTACGCCAGGGTACCATGACTGTGTCAGAGTATGCAGTCCGTTACTGCGATTTGGCTCACTATGCACCAGCTTTGGTTGTCATTGTCAGAGAGAAGGTTCGACGCTTTATTGAGGGACTCCACCCCAGTATTCGGACCAGCATGGCTAGAGAGCTGGAGATCAATACTACTTACCAGCAGTCCATGAGTATTACCCGGAGGATTGAGACTATGTTAGCGCGGGACAGGGATGAGAGAGATGCCAAGAGGTCTCGAGAGACTGATCCTTTTTCAGGAGCCCGTGCACCAGCAACACACTATGGTAGGGGTTTTGTGATTCGCCCCTTTCATTCAGCTCTCCCAGTAGCCAGTGGTATTCCAGCTCCTCCTAGACCTCAGGAGCCTTATTATGCACCACCAGTATCTCAGGTGCCTCCTGCTCGAGGTGCTATCACTGGCCAGTCCAGCATGCCAGTTCAGAGTCAGCAGCGGCCGCCACGTCCTCAGAGGGGTTGCTTTGAGTGTGGTGACGCTCTTCATATGATAAGAGATTGCCCCAGAGCGAGGAGGGGTGCACCACCTTAGATTTATCAGGCCCCACGTCTACCACCAGGTCCCCCAGCTATTCTTCCAGCCCCAGCTGCTACCCCACCACCTCAGACATCTCGAGGTGGAGGTTGGGGAGGTCGAGGTCGCCCTAGAGGGTGAGGCTAGGCCAGGCCAGGTACTATGCTCTTTCGGCCTGATCCGATGCCATTGCTTCAGATTTAGTCATCACAGGTATTGTCCCCGTTTGTCATAGGGATGCATCGGTATTATTTAACCCAGGCTCTACATATTCGTATGTGTCTTCTTATTTTGCTTCACATCTGGGGATATCTCGGGATTCTTTGAGTTCCCCTGTTTATGTTTCTACTCCGATAGGAGATTCCCTTGTTGTGGACCGCGTATATCGGTCATGTTTGATTGCTATCAGTGGTTTTGTGACCAGAGCTGATTTATTATTACTCAGTATGGTAGATTTCGATGTTATATTGGGTATGGTCTGGCTGTCTCCCTACTATGATCTTCTTGATTGTCATGCCAAGACCATGACGCTGGCTATGCCAGGAGTACTGAGGTTAGAGTGGAGAGGTTTCTTGGAGTATACTCCCCGCCGAGTCATTTCTTTTCCTAAGGCTCAACGGATGGTTGAAAAGGGGTGTGATGCATATTTGGCTTATGTGAGAGATGTTAGTGCTGAGACACCTATAGTTGAGTCAGATCCAGTTGTCAGGGACTATCCTGAGGTATTTCCAGCTGATCTTCGGGTATGCCGCCCGATAGAGACATTGATTTCGACATTGACTTACTGCCGGGCACTCAACCCATTTCCATTCCTTCCTATCGCATGGCTCCTCCTGAGTTGAAGGAGTTAAAGGAACAGTTACAGAAGTTGCTTAAAAAGGGATTCATCAGGCCCAGTGTATCACCATGGGGTGCTCCGGTGTTATTTGTGAAGAAAAAGGATGGCTCGATGCGTATGTGTATTGACTACCGGCAGTTGAATAAGGTGACAATGAAAAACAGTACCCATTGCCTCGCATTGATGATCTACTTGACCAGTTACAGGGTGCTACGGTGTTCTCCAAGATTGATCTGCGTTCGGGTTACCATCAGTTGAAGATTCAAGAGCTGGATATCCCGAAGACTGCCTTCAGGACCAGATATGGCCACTATGAGTTCCTTGTTATGTCATTTGGGCTGACCAATGCCCCAGCAGCCTTCATGCACCTGATGCACAACATATTTCGGCCTTATCTTGATATTTCGTCATTTTTTTCATTGATGACATTCTGGTATATTCTCAGTCCCAGGAGAACCATGAGTAGCACTTGAGGACCGTGCTTCAGACATTGAGGGAGAAGAAGTTGTATGCCAAGTTTTCTAAGTGTGAATTTTGGCTTGATTCTGTGGCATTCCTAGGCCATGTGGTGTCTTCGGATGGGATCAAGGTAGATCCGAAGAAGGTGGAGGCGGTACAGAGTTGGCTCAGACCGTCCTCAGCTACTGAGATCCGCAGTTTCCTTGGTTTGGCTGGTTATTATTGCCGTTTTGTGGAGGGATTTTCATCCATTTCAGCGCCCATGACCAGACTGACCCAGAAGGGTGCACCTTTTATATGGACTAAGGAGTGTGAGGAGAGAGTTTTCAGAAGCTCAAGACAGCCCTGACTACAGCCCCAATGTTAGTATTACCCACAGGTTCAAGGTCCTATACAGTCTATTGTGATGCTTCGAGGATTGGCCTGGGAGCGGTGTTGATGCATGACGGTAGGGTGATTGCCTACGCATTCAGGAAGTTGAAGGTACATGAGAAAAACTACCCTGTTCATGATCTCGAGTTGGCAGCGATTGTTCACGCCCTGAAGATATGGCGTCATTATTTATATGGTGTTCCCTGTGAGATATTCACGGATCACCGGAGTTTGCAGCACATATTCAGGCAGAAGGATCTAAATTTGCGCCAGCGTAGGTGGTTGGAGTTGCTAAAGGACTATGACATCACTATATTATACCACCCAGGAAAGGCCAATGTGGTGGCCGACGCCTTGAGTCGCCGGGTGGAGTGTTTGGGGAGTTTGGCATACCTTCATGCAGCTAAGAGGCCTCTAGCCTTAGATGTTCAGTCCTTAGCCAGTCAGTTCATGAGATTGAATCTTTCTGAGCCTTTCCAAGTATTAGCTTGTGTAGTTGCTCGATCTTCCCTTTATGACCGTATCAGAGAGCGCCAGTATGATGATCCCCACCTTTTGGTTCTTTAGGATAGAGTCCGGCGGGGTGATGCCAGGGATGTGACCATAGGTGATGGCGGGGTGATGAGGATGCATGCCGTATTTGTGTACCCGACGTAGATGGGCTTCGGGAGTTGATTCTTGAGGAGGCCCATAGTTCGCGGTATTCCATTCATCTGGGTACCGCGAAGATGTACCATGATCTGAGACAACACTATTGGTGGCGAAGGATGAAGAAGGATATAGTGGAGTTTGTAGCCAAGTGTCTCAACTGTCAGCAAGTCAAATGTGAGCATCAGAGACCGAGAGGGTTACTTCAGTCGATTGAGCTTCCAGAGTGGAAGTGGGAGCGAATCACCATAGACTTTGTGGTTGGACTTCCTCGGACTTTGAGGAAGCATGATGCTATTTGGGTGATTGTGGATCGGCTGACCAAATCAGCCCATTTCATTCCAGTGCTGACTACATATTCATCTGAGAGGTTGGTTGAGATACATATCAGAGAGATTGTTCGCCTCCACGGTATCCCAGTATCTATCATTTCAAACAGAGGTACACAGTTCACTTCACGGTTCTGGAGAGCCGTCCAGCAGGAGTTAGGCACTAGGGTATAGTTGAGTACATCTTTTCACCCTCAGACAGACGGGCAGTCCGAGTGCACGATTCAAATTCACAAGGATATGCTCCGTGCCTGTGTGATAAATTTTGGAGGGTCATGGGATCGATACTTGCCTCTTGCAGAGTTTGCTTATAACAACAGCTACCAGTCCAACATTCAGATGACGCCATATGAGGCTTTGTATGGTAGGCAGTGCAGGTCTCCCCTGGGATGGTTTGAGCCGGGCGAGGCTCGATTGTTGGGTGCAGACTTGGTTCAGGATGCCCTGGACAAGGTGAAGGTGATTCAGGAGAGACTTCATACAGCTCAGTCCAGGCAGAAGAGCTATACGGACCGGAAGGTTCCTGACTTGCCAATTATGGCTAGTGATCGGGTTTTGCTTTGGGTATCACCTATGAAGGGTGTCGTGAGGTTTGGTAAAAAAGGAAAGTTGAGTCCGAGATTTATTGGCCCTTCTGAGGTTTTGTGACGTGTTGGGGAGGTTGTTTATGATCTAGCCCTGCCTCCAGCCTAGTAGGGGTTCATCCGGTGTTCCACGTCTCTATGCTCCGGAAGTATCACGGTGACCCGACTCATGTTTTGGAACTTGTCGGATCGTTTAGTGATGAAATCCGGAGTGATTTTGGACACATAGTCCATAAATGTGAAATTTAGCTTTAGAAATCTGGCCGTAGTTAGAGCTGAGTGAAGACGGATCCATAATGGAATTCCGCCGACTCTGTTAGCTCCGTTGGGTGATTTTGGGGTTAGGAGCATGTTCAAAATGTGTTTTCGAGGTCGGTTGTAGATTAGGCTTGAATTGGCGAAAGTTAGAATTTCGGTGATTTCGGCCGATAGGTGAAATTTTGATATCAGACTCGGAATGAAATTCCGAAAGCGACAGCAGGTCCGTAATGCCAATTGTGACTTGTGTGCAAAATTTGAGGTCATTCGGATACGTTTTGACGTGTTTCGGCATCGGATATGAATTCTAGAAATTTCATAAGTTCTTAGGCTTGAATCTATGCATAATTGATGATTTAGATGTTATGAGATGTGTTTTTAAGACTCGACCAAGTTTGAACAAGGTATTAGGGTCAGTTGGTAGGTTTGGTTAAGGTCCCGGGGGCCTCAGGATTGTTTCGGATGCCCAACGGGTGAGTTTGGAACTTTAAGAGCAGCTGAACCATTTCTGGTTCTGGTGTCTCGCACCTGCGATGGTTTTTCCGCAGGTGCGAAGGGGGTGCACGCAGGTGCGATGTAGCTTAGGCTGGCCCGACTCGCAGGCGCGGAAGAGTATCCGCACGTGCAGAGCCGCACCTGCGACCCAGCCACAGCAGGTGCGACCCCAGGTCTTTTAATGAGTTTCCGCAACTGCGATTGTGTTTCCGCAGGTGCGGCACCGCAGGTGCGGCACTGCAGGTGCGATCTCAGTGTTGCAGGTGCGAAATACCTGGGCTGGTTATACCAAAATCCGAGGGTTTGAAATTCATAACTCCAAAATTGATTGAGAGCTCGGGATTTGGCAATTTTCAGTGGAATTTGAAGAGGGGAATCGTAGGTAACGTTTTCTAACCTTAATCCATTTGTATATCAATAATCTCTATCAATTTCCTCAATATAATCAATGAAATTGGATGAAAAACCATGAAATTGGGATGAAACTTCCCCAAGCAGAAATATGAGGATTTAGGGAGATTTAGACGTCGGATTTTGTTGATTCTTGTTCGAGTGAGTTCATGAGCGAATGGGTGTTCGGTAAATATAAATTTTATCCGATTCCGAGACGTGGGCCCGGGGGACTTTTTGGATGAATTTCCTAATTTCTCGTATTATCTTAGATAATTAGCTATTTTGTTTCCTTGAAGTGATATTTACATTATGAAATCGAATTGAATAGATTTGGGCCACCCAGAGTTAGATACTCGTGGCAAGAGCGTGATATTGAGTTGATTAGCGCAGTCAAGGTAAGTGGCTTGACTAACTCTATGTTGGGGACTTCCCCTTAGGCATTTTTATACTGATTTTGTTACGTGGATGCTGTGTACGTGAGGTGACGAATGCGTACACGGGTCATTGTTACTAAAATTACATTTTTCCTTCTATGCAATCACTCATTCTCATTCCTATATTACAGTTTCCTATCTTAATTGAGTAGTTAGCTTAAGAATAAGCATGCCTACCTGTCCTTACTTGATTTCCTCTTATTTGCTACTAGTTGCACCATGTTTAGGTAGTTTTATTCTATTCTTGCATGTTGCTTTTCCTGAACTGTTTAATTAAGCCGTATCCGACATACTTCTGCATTGCATATTTAAATTAGGACTACGGACTGAGATTCGGGAGCTTTCCCCCTGTACTGCATTGCATATTTAAATTGGGACTACGGACCGAGATCCGGGAGCTTTCCCCTTGTACTGAAATGCATATTTAAATTGGGACTACGGACGAAGATCTGGGAGTTTCCCCCTGTACTGCATAGCATATTTAAATTGGGACTACAGACTGAGATTCAGGAGCTTTCCCCTTGTACTGCATTGCAAATTTACTGTTGAGATATATGATGTGTTGAGCCGAGGGCTCTCTTTCTGTTATTAATTCTTCCAGTTTCCATTAATCCTGTTTATCATTGCTTATCTATATTTCACTGTTTTAAATTTATATTGACTTGTTTTAAAACTCAGTAGAGCCTCAACCTGACCTTGTCACTACTTGACTGGGGTTAGGCTTGGCACTTACGGAGTACCAAATGTGGAGTACTCACGCCCTTTACTGCGCATGTTTTCCCCATGTGCAGATCCAAGTACCAACACACAATATAGTGGCTAGGCGCATCTTAGCAGCTACATAGGAGACCGCGAGGTAATTCTGCCGCGTCCGCACCCCTTCCTAATCTAGTACAGATATAGGAGATATATAGATACATTTTCTGATGTTTTAGACGTCAATACCATACAAGAAGATAGGTTAATTTGTGTGGTACCGAATTTTCGAGTGCTGTCTCTCTAGAAGAACCTGGTTCTTCTTAGTGTTCCAACTTCTACTGTTGCGGAATAATAAAAGTAGTAAAGTAAAAATACAGAGATTTTTACGTGGAAAACACCTGGCTCAAAAGGTGAAAAAACCACGACCTACTCCTCAGTAGGATTTGCTCAAACTCTTCACTAAAACTCTGAGCCAAACGGACTTACAAAATAAACTCTTTTGTAATCCTAGGACTAACTCTAATCCCTTCGTAGTAACTAGCCTCTAGCTAATTTCTACAAGCTTCAAGTTAACTCTAACTTGAACAATGTGTACCTATTACAATTGCTTCTATGAAAGCTGAAAAGATACAATATTAAATCATCTACTACAACCAACTATACTCAATGACAAAGAAATGGAACTGGTTCTTCTAGCTGGTCTGTAGCCTTTGTATCACACAGTAATTCTGCTTGAAAAATATCTGGGAATTTTGCTTTCAGATCTTGATTCACTTCTGCACTTGTGCATTCTTGATTCAAGCAAGAATACTTCAATTATTTATAGAGTCAGTTGTTGAGTTTGTCGTTCAGTTCTGGTACAACTCTTCCTGGGAGAAAGAGTTCGTATTAAACTCAACTTCCTTCCTTCGTTACTGTCCTTGCTGAATTCAACTTCTATTCTCTTATCAATTTGCAACCTTTTCACATTAGGAGACATTTTTCTTGTTCATTGATACTTCACAATCGCATTCATCTCCTATGCATATACGGTTCATGTGCCAACTCGTCAGGTCAAGTTTGTATGCTCTGATGGACCTGGTTCAACTGGTCAGACATTTGTCAATCTTCAAAACTATGCAGTGACTTGGGTCAACAAATTCCCCCTTTTTGATGATGACAAACTCTGTGCTTCTGCCTGTATACAACTCAAACACTTTTTATGTTTTTTAAGCATTTATCATAGAGAACCAGGTTCATTAGGTTATAAATATCACTTGAAATATAAAAGCACATGTCTTCCCCCTTTTGGCATCATCGAAAAGTTTGCAAAATGATAAACTCACCAGTGTTGTTAACAATTACTCATGGCCATTGAGGCAACTGCAGGTGCAAACATGATTAATCATCATAAAAAAACCAATAAATGTAAGCTATCTAAGAAACTGAGACAAGTCAATAACAAAACAACAAAAATTCATTGATTAGGAATGAACATCAAACACCATACAAAAAAACCAAAACAGCCATAACCATGAGCAAAACAGAATAAAACAACAGAAACAGAACAACTGGTCTAATAGAGGTTTTGGTAGCTCTGGACAGCCTAAGGATGAGAAGGTGCAGAGGAGGTTGTGGTCTTGGTTTGTAGAAGAGAAAGCATCTGGTTAAGAACACCCTCATTATTTTCCTTCTCTTTTGCTAATTCAGCCCTGAGAGCATCCCGCTCAGCTTCAACCTCAATCAAATGAGATTTCAAACGAAGGATCTCCATATCCTTGATCTCGCTTTCCTGCACCAGAGTTCTGACTTTGCTGTTGACAGGTTTCTTCCTATATGAACCAGGTTCATTTGCAGGAACATTGACAGTATAATCGCAAATCAGCAAAGTATCCTTCCCAAAATAGTCCTTGGCAGTAGCCATCTCAGCCTTTTTCACAGGAACATCAAAATGAGTAAGCACAGCTGTCAGAATAAAGCCATATGGAATTGTATGTGCGTTTGTTCCATTCACAACTCTGTCCAAGAGTTGGATGATGAAGGATGTCCAATTGATCTACTTTCCCCCTATACAAACACTCCATCAAGGTCAGATCCATATATTTAGCTATGTGCCTTCGTTCTTGTCTTGGCAGCAAGAACGTGATGACAAATTTGAAAAGCAACTTGTGTTCTAGCTTCATTTCACTTTTCTAGACTGGCCTGGGTTGAATTTACCTTTCATTGTCATTGAAGAATCTGGTAATATTGATTGCCGAGACTATCCCATCCAAACTAGGCCATCTTTGCCTAGTGTAATATTCGTAGCCCTCAGCAGGAATGTGTAGAATTTCTCCCAGTTCTTTAGCATCAAAGGAGACTTGAATTCCTTTGACTGTGGTAGTGACCCTGTCGTCCTTGACCACTACATTACCCATGAACTCCACCAGTTCAGCTCTAGCCAACCTTCCTTCCATGTGAAGGACCATGTTCTTCTACCCCTGAACATCCAGTGTGTCCAGCAGGCATCTCATCCCAGGTTTCTCGAGATCCTTCAACAACTTTCCCTTCAAAATTGTTCTTTTGCAAAACAAGGTGATTCTTTCAGTCACCTCACTAACTTCCGCCTCATCTTCTCCACTCCACTCTTTATCATCATCTTTCTCAACAACCTTCACTTTTCTTGCCTTGGACCTGGTCCTTTTAACGGTTCTTGTAGGTGTGGCAGAAACTGTAGCTGACTTCTTTGAAAAAGCCTTAGACCTTTTTGATTTTGGTGCCTCAACCACAATAGGAACAGTCTGCTCCTCATGATGGACCAGGTCCATCGTATCCTCTTCAACCACAACAGTCTCCACAGGCTCTCCTACTTTAGCCTTTCCCTTTGCAACTCTCTTTTTCTTGCTCTCTAGCAGAGCCTTCTCAAACAGTTCTTCTTCTTCTCTCACAGCACTACATGTAGCACGCACCTTAGGAACATGAGCATCAGCAACTACAAAAGCTTTCCTCTTCTTAGAAGGAACTGGGTTAGTAGCCTTCTTGGACTTCTGAGTCCTCCTTTTCTTGGGGTTATAGGACTCCCCCAGTTTCCTTAGCCTGTCAGCCAACGTCTCGTCCCCGGATGAACCATGTTCATCTGCTCCTTTCTTCAAGCTTGCTAGACCTACCGCTGCTTCCTCGACTACACTTCCCCTAACTCCGTGACATCTTCTCCAACCTTCTCAGGAATGGGACAACAAATAGTCAATGTAGTACCATCCTCCCCAAATCCCTTTCCCTCAAGAACTTTACCTTTTTCCAATTTTCTTTGCCTACTAGGTACTTCAACATCAACTACGGACCCAAACGGAACAAACATGTTCTCAGCATTAACAAACTCAGAAATTGCATCAAGATTACCTTGTTCAGAATTTGATGAACCAGGTGCTTCATCCTCGTTGGCTGATTTAAAAGATTCACTTGATGATTCATAATTATTATCCTTTTCATCCTGCAGAATTGCCTCCAAGAATCTTGTACGTGACCCAGAAGCCACTGATTTTCTGGCAAGAACCTTTACACGGCGACCACGAGGGGCTGGGTTAGGGTTAGATGTGGGTTCAGGTATAGGAGGGTTTTCAGGAATTGGGGTTCTTTCTGGTGATTGAGAACTATATATAGATGGAGAATTTGAATCTGATTCATAATGCCCTCTATCATAATCACTATTTGGTTATGAAGAAGAAGAAGCAGATGGTGGTGAAGACATGATTACGGGTGTTGTTAGGAAGAAAAGAAAAGTGATCAGTTTTGGGTTTGAAGACCAATGATCTTGGTTCAATGGTTACTTTATGAAGAGGAGAGTAATGATGACCCTTATATAAAATATGGCTATTTATTTTACAACGGATAGAATATTTATTCAAGTGAAAGTCTAATAATTGTAGGAGTGTCATTGATTAGACGGTTAAAAGTTCACTACCTCTAGGCTCATTGAGTACTGATGTGACTTCTTGGAACATGTACATTTAGGGATTAGTACAAAGAATTTGAAATGAACCAAATATAGATAGAATCCTGCTCATGTGTGACTGTAATTAGTTCAATAATTGTACGGAGATAAGCACGTACCTTGTCATCCAGATGAACCAGCAGAGATGAACCAGGTTCATCGTGTTTAAAGTCCTTAATTTGCCTCAATTTACAGAGATAGAGAAACATTATTAGCAACCAGGGAATCATATTAATACATGGAAAGAGAGTATGACAGTAAAGTCATGATGCTTAGCAATGATTATACTGGTTGATTACCTATGTTAGTGTTTCTAGCCAATTTTTTTTTTCATTTTCTTTAAATCAGGTGATTTTAATCATCCCTAATTCAAGCCCGTTTCTCTCAAAATTCTCCCTACTCAGCGCTTTAGTAAATATATCTGCAATTTGTTGATCAGTAGCACAAAATTCAATTGAGATCATTCTTTTTTCATAGTTATCCCTCAGGAAATGGTGCCTAACATCTATGTGCTTAGTTCTCTTATGATGAACCAGGTTCTTCGTCATACTAATGGCACTAGTGTTATCACAGAAAATAGGAATGCATCCCACATCTATACCAAAGTCCATGAGTTGTTGCTTGATCCATAGAACTGAGCACAACAGGAGGTTGCAACCACATATTCAGCCTCAGCAGTAGACAAGGCTACTGAATTTTGATTCTTGGTAGCCCAAGACACAAGGCATGAGCCCAGAAAGTGAGCCATACTTGAAGTACTTCTCCTGTCAACCAGGAAACCTGCATAATCAGCATCAACATATCCTACAAGGTCGAAATTACTACCTTTAGGATACCAAAGACACAAATTAGTGGTGCCTTTCAAATATTTTAAAATTCTTTTCAATGCAATGAGGTGGGACTCCTTTGGATTTGCCTCAAACCTAGCACATAGTCCCACACTGAACACAATATCAGGTATGCTGGCAGTGAGATATAATAGAGACCCAATCATCCCTCTGTATAGCTTCTGATCAACGGATGAACCAGGTTCATCCTCATCCAATTTTTTAGCTGTGGCTATGGTAGTGTCTATTTCCTTTGAGTTTTCCATTTTAAAATTCTTGAGAAATTCTTTCACATACTTTTGTTGGTGGACAATTGTTCCATTTGAGTTTTGCTTGATTTTCAAGCCTAAGAAGAAGTTTATCTCACCCATCATACTCATCTCAAACTCACTCCCCATAAGCATAGCAAATTCCTTGCTCAATTTTTCAGAAGTCGCCCCAAATATAATATCATCCACGTACATTTGCACAACCAGGAGATCCTTACCCTTTTCCTTTAAGAACAAGGTAATGTCAATTTTGCCTCCTTTGGACCCATGTTCTAGCAGGAATTTTGATAATCATTCGTACCATGCTCTTGGTGCTTATTTGAGACCATACAGAGCCTTGTAGAGTTTGAATACGTGGTCAGGTGACTCCTTTCTTTCAAAACCTTGAGGCTGCTTGACAAATACATCTTCCTTCAGATATCCATTGAGAGAGGCACTCTTAATATCCATCTGATGAAGAGTGAATTCCATGTGTACAGAAAATGCTATAAGAAGTCTGATTGCCTCCAGTCTTGCCACAGGGGCAAAGGTCTCATCATAGTCAATTCCCTCTTCTTGACTATACTCTTGAACAACTAGTCTTGCCTTATTACTTGTAATAGTTCCATCCTCATCGAGCTTGTTCCTGAAGACCCACTTGGTTCCAATCACTGATCTGTCTAGTGTCCTGGGTACCAAGTGTCATACTTGACTTCTTTCAAACTGATTCAACTCTTCTTGCATGACATTTACCCAATCAGCATCTTGTAGGGCTTCCCCAATGTTCTTTGGTTCGATCATGGATAAAAAGGCATCAAATGCGCACAATTTTTTAAAGATGATCTTGTTTTGATTCCGGATGTCAAATCTGTTATGATGTTCTCAAGAGGGCGAGAACTCTGATATCTATGTGGTTTGAGTACCAGCTATTCATTCCTAGACAATTCCATGGTGTCTTGTTGACGTGGAGCAGAATCAGGGCCAGGTTGCATATGTTGAATTTCCCCTGTCATGTTGCTTGGGGTAGTTGAACCTGGTCCATCACCTATTCCATCACCTGTTCCATCTTCCATGTTTGCTTCAATGTTTTCACTGCTTCTCACCAGTCCAAGCTCCTCATCTTCTGGTTCCTTACCAACCCCAATAATTTCACCTTTCTTTCCGTTTCCAAAGGAGACATTTCCTCCTTTGAGGCTTTCAAGTGAAAGGAACTGTTCCATGTTCCCTATTATATGCTTTGAGAAGCCACTATCCAAATACCAAATTTGGCTGCCTCCTCTCACTTGAACCTACAAAAGAATCAGGGGTTAGTTTTAAGAACTCAAACTAGTTTGGGTCCTTTTCTATGAGAGAATGGATGCATCAAATTTTTTCTGGCCCAATCTGGTAGCCAGTTTTTCTTTTTTACAAACCTCTCATTTTTTCGACTGGCCTGCTCTTTTGCAGTACACTCATATTTATAGTGTCCAGTCTTACCACAATGGGTGCAGATTTTATTCTCAGGGAGAGTGAGATACTTGATTTTGGGATCCCACTTAGGCAATTGACTTCCAAAGCCAATCCCTCTCCGGTTGCTACACTCTTGGTAATCATGGCCATCTCATCTTCCTCCAGATCTGCTGTCTCAGTGATTCTTAGTGCTATACTCCTCTCCTTCTTTGGACTATCCGTCTTCATTGTCTACCTTCTGAGTTCATAGGCAGTAAGGTTTCCAATAAGCANGAACCTTGTGTACATCTCTTTGATAGTCTCTCCTTCTTTCATAGTGAAGTTTTAATACTGAGAGTATAGTAGAGTACCTCTTGACCTTTTTACTAAGGTGTTCCTTCATGGGCTACTTGCAAGCTATCCCAGATCTCTTTAGCAGTGGTGCAGCTTTGGATTCTGTTATACTCGTCTGGGCCTAGTCCACACACTAGCCACTTTTTGGCCTTTGCATTCTTCTCCCATTTCTTCAGATCCTCAGCAATGCAGTCAGCTCTAGTCTTTGGTACATCTATACCTTCAGCAGTCTTCATCATGGTAGCTAGAGAACTATCAGTGACTATGTCCCAGAGTTCATAGTCTTCTCCAATCAGGTAGTCCTCCATCTGTTCTTCCACCAAGAGTAATACAGGCCATTGAAGAGTGGTGACCTTGCAGTTGATTGACCTTCCCAGTTTCCAGGTGGTGCACTCATCTTGATCTTCTCCAAGGTATTAGCCTTTCAAGGATAACCTGCTCTGATACCAATTGATGTTTTAGACGTCAATACCACACAAGAAGATAGGTTAATTT
>ML416538.1:0-13793 GCA_005239525.1 Nicotiana knightiana | reverse complement strand
AGATTTTTACGTGGAAAACACCTGGCTCAAAAGGTAAAAAAATCACGACCTACTCCTCAGTAGGATTTTCTCAAACTCTTCACTAAAACTCTGAGCCAAACGGACTTACAAAATAAACTCTTTTGCAATCCTAGGACTAACTCTAATCCCTTCGTAGTAACTAGCCTCTAGCTAATTTCTACAAGCTTCAAGTTAAATCTAACTTGAACAATGTGTACCTATTACAATTGCTTCTATAAAAGCTAAAAAGATACAATATTAAATCTCCTACTACAACAAACTAGACTCAATGACAAAGAAATGGAACTGGTTCTTCTAGCGGGTCTGTAGCCTTTGTATCGCACAACAATTCTGTTTGCAAAATATCTGGGAATTTTGCTTTCAGATCTTGATTCACTTCTGCACTTGTGCGTTCTTGATTCAAGCAAGAATACTTCAATTATTTATAGAGTCAATTGTTGAGTTTATCGTTCAGTTCTGGTACAACTCTACCTAGGAGAACGAGTTCGTATTAAACTCAACTTCCTTCCTTTGTTACTGTCCTTGCTGAATTCAAATTCTCTTCTCTTATCAATTTGCAACCTTTTCACATTAGGAGACATTTTTCTTGTTCATTGATACTTCACAATCGCATTCATCTCCTATGCATATACGATTCATGTGCCAACTCGTCAGGTCAAGTATGTATGCTCTGATGGACCTGGTTCAACTGGTCAGACATTTGTCAATCTTCAAAACTATGCAGTGACTTGGGTCAATATTTTCCTTATTTCTTTGTATAGAGCTACAGTAGTTCAGAGTTTGTGACTTTGTGATGTTCCGGATTTTGGGAAAGTAAAAGCTGTAAATGCCGAGCGGCTAAAAGTTTTATAGTATTGCTACTTCTTTACTATTTCTATTATTGTTTTGTCTTATTTTCCGCAAGTTTTAGGCTTACCTAGTCGTATGGACTAGGTGCCGTCACGAGACAGTTCAGAGGGTAATTCGGGTCGTGACAAAAATGAGGGTTAAAGCCTCAAGTTCTTATTAATTAATCTTTCTCAATACCAAATAATCTTTCCCAAAATTAATTCGAAGTTAATGGGAGAGTCCTAGGGTTAGCTAATCCCTTTGAAACATTAAAGAACAAGAATAATTAAAGAAACAATAACTAACTTCAATATAACTAAAAAACATTCAATACATAAGCACAACAAGATATTTAATCCACACTTTAAATATAAATATTTTCATAAACAAGATTCAAGTATTGGAAAAAATACTACACACTTAAATATTCAATACAAAGCAAGGAAATAAAGAAATGAGCATAAATGAGTAAGAAATTCTAAATCAAAAGCTTCAAATCTTCAAGACCCAAGTGTGTGTGCAAGAACCCTAGCTTCCAAACTTGTTCTCTCTAGTCTAAGGACTGAAAATAAGCCAAAGATATTTTACAAATGAGCTAGGTCGGGTATTAAATGGCTTGGGGTCAAAAATGTGAAATTTCTGAACTGCCCAGTTATTCTTCGCGTTCGCAAAGGCTTGTTCCCTTCAGTTTCCCGTTCGCAAAGGTTTACTTCCTCCAACATCGCGTTCGTGTCTAGCTCTTCGCGTTCGCGATGGTTTGCTGCTTGATGCTTCGCGTTTGCGTCTAACCCTTCGCGTTCGTGAAGGGTAATTCACTAGCAGTGCTTTTGTTTGCAATTTAGCTCCTTTTTGACTCGTTTTCACATGGTTTCTTCACCATCACTTCTAAATCACTTGATACCTTAAATATACCAATAAACCTCAATAAATACCTTAATTTCTCAACAAAATCGTACAAAAGCCTAAGTATGAAGAGGACCAATTTATCACTTTCCATCTAGCGAAAATATGTTTTGCAGTGAGGGACAAATGGGCTAAGTATATCCAATGGTAAAGTAAGTCTTATTTACCGCCCCCTAAGTGGAGGAAAAAACTATTCTAGACTAAATAATTTTAATAAGGATGTAACTAACATAACTTAACCAAATCAACAAGTTGACACTGAAGTCTGAAAGGTGAACCTTAATACGAGATCTAAACGCTAAACTGTAACATGAATTTTGAAAGGTGAACTGTAATATGAAATATAAAAGCTAAATTGGAACATGAATTCTGAAAGCTGAATTGTAGCATAAAATCTGAAAAATGAATTGTAACACAAAATCTAAGTTAAGTTCTAACAACTGAATATAACTCACTTACTTTTCTTGAAAACATTATCTAGCAAACACTGGTGAATGAGAGTGTGAGGATAACTAACCTAATCCCTGACCCTTGCGAATTTACACTCGGGAGGTTGAAAACTTCTCTTAAACATAAATCTGAACAAATAATGACACCTAAAAGTGTGAAGCTGGCCCATTCCTTGACACTGACAACTTTTACACACGGGGAGATTGGCCACTTCTCTTAAATATATAAATCTGACTCTAAATATGGAATACCTGCGAGTGCGGGATAGCTAGATCTAGAAACCACGACACTCACACTCACTAAACCCTCCCCAATAAGACGACTAGACCAACTCAGGTACACTAGGCCGTCATGAACATATTGTCCACTAGACCAACTTATGCACACTAGGCCCTCGTGGATAGGGTATTCACTAGAGAATTTTCCCTTTCCATATGTATTGCATACATCAAATATGAGTTGAATCTAAATAAATGTAAAAAAATTGCATAACAATAGTCAAATCAAACAAGAGATCAATTCTTCTGATATTCTAAGCTAGCTGAGTTATTATGCAAAAATAATAAAGAGTTGCTACCGCGCGTGTTCACCATGTTTCTGCCAATCGAGATAACGTACGAGTTAAGCAACATTTAGATTCAAGTTCTGTTGCACGGTCAAGAATAAGGAGAAAGAACAAAATATTTATGTAATGTTCATATAGACTTCCTGATATAAGTGTGGTGCACAACAACTCATAAAGAAAACTCTACTAGACATTATTCTATAGACATCCTAGGACTCGACTTAGAACTTAGCTCTGATGCCAAGTTTATCACGATCTAAGATCCATGTGACCGGCACTCAACATACTACTTGACCCGAGTGAACCAAACTCATGTATAAACCTTGTCTTATATGCATGCGAAAGTCTTTCAAAACATAAATATTTTAAACACTAAAATTCATGCATTAAAATAAATTTTCTCATTAAACAAAAGACATAAAGGTAATTGCTCATTTATACGTGCCATATGTGTTATCATAACTTGCAACCCAAAAGAATAAATAACTACTATATATGGAATCTCTATGACACAAAATGAAAATAGTCGACCGAGACAGGACCCATTGACCCAAAAGTATAAAGTGAATAGTACTACGATAGTAAGAGTGGAGACTTACCAAAAGTATCAACTGGAGATGTGGAGCTGTTCTATTCACGGGGCTCACACTATTTAGGACCGGTACCTGAAAACATAAACGAAAATTTGTCCAAAGGGTCTAAGCTCCATAAGCCTAGTATGAATCATGAACCATTTTCTCAAAAAGTGAGTCAAGATAAGAAAAAAAGATCAGGAGATCTACAAAGCATTGATATAACAAGGAAATATTTATACCAATTCATAAGTTAAACAAGGAAATAAAACAATTATGTAAAACATATTTTTATGTCATTTCCTTTAGCATTTAAGTTCAACCAAAATCATGTGAGGTTTTACCTTTAACGGGAGCACGATACCGACACTGACATAATAGAAACAACACTAGGTGATCAAACTAACCACAAGTATTTGACCTTACATATCCGGGCAACTTTTCGTAGTACCATGCAAGTCCACTTAACCTCATTACATTTAGTAATGATCATTTTCCAACAAATTAGGGGAATTTATCTCACAAACCTCATCTTAACCTTGGAATGTATCCCTACATCGGTATGTGTAATTTCATGGTAACGAATTCAAGATTCAAACTAATTTCGATGATCTCTACTAGTAACTTCTAAAATATTTGTCTTTTCTAAAATATATTCATAGCTTAAAGCCTCAAAGAAATCTCGTTTAGATAAAATTACGGTATTCATAACCGCTCTAACCATTTGAACAAAAAACAAATACAAGCCTTTCTCATTTTCATGTTAAAAATAATTAACAAAATAAAATTTATTTTTTAGTTCAACAAGTGCTACTCTAACATATAAAGATATCTCAAAAATATTGCACTTTTTATTTTCAATCAAAAGTCATGTCAATGACACTTAAATAATTAAAATGCAAGGAATGATGCAATCCCAACATGCTCGTCCCCACAAGCTAGGATCCACAACTAGAATCAAGTCCCATGATATAACGATATTGGAGGAAGACTCCATGAAGTATCAGGTTTCAACATACCACAATATGCTCCCAAAACTTCACCACAAGTATCCAACATCTTTAACCAATCACAATCTATACAATTATACAAGAGTCAAGAGTTACTCATGACCCATGTAGACCTTAGCTCTTGATAATAGACACTTTGGATTCATCTTTCCTACCATATATGTTCTCCCATGCTTAAAAATCTCATTTATAGTACTTAATAGTCTATTGGGGTTATAGATATCAACAACCTTCATGTAATACCCCATCACTATTTATTGTCTTCCTAACTACCACGCATAAATACCCAATTATCGTTTCATAAATACTCATATTCAACTATCTTCCAATATTATGAATACCATAAATACACTCATTTATACCTTATAATGAGATTGGAGTATGATGGCAGGCTATAATTACGTATTTTAGTCTCTTATTGCACTTCAATTTACTGCACTTTAATTGAGTTGAGTTTTAATCGCTAGTGTTTTGCACTAATTGTATGTTTTATGCCTTGTAGGAGTGATTCCCATTTATGTAGATGTTATGGAATGAATTCAAGCTATTCTGGAGCTTTGAAGTCTGAGTAAACGCCCAAGTATTAAGTTGGGATAGTGTTCGGGGATCAATGAACGATAGTGCACTTTAAGAACGAAACGAAGAATCAAGCAGGCATACTATGCATTGTCCAGTAAAATGCACATAACTTTTTCCTCAGAAATCCGTTTGGGCTCCACTATATATAGTTGGAAAGAGATTTAAAAGGCTACAAGTTTCATGTTAAATATATTTTCCCAAATTCCCAACAAGACGCCACCCAGGTGCGCGATCGCGCACTGGAGGCAGAACATGGTGAAAAATGCGCGACCAAGTGCGCGAGCATACTTCTTGGTGCGCGGACACACATGTCCTGTCCGGGAAAAGAGTCCTATTTCGCGTAGGAGAATATGTATTTGTTTGGGCCCGACCCTATTTGGTATATATACATGGAAAATGGTATTTTGAGGTCTTTTGACATAATTTAGACCTAAGGAAGCTAAGGAGAAGAGGGAGAAGCAAGAGCACATAGATTTCACCATTTATCCTCCCTCAAGACAAGGGTTTAGATGTTTTATGTTTACCTTTAACTTAAACTTAATTGTGATGAATTTTTTCATATCCATGGAGTAATTCTTCCTTAGGGATTGGTGGATTTGTTGTTTTGAGAATTCTTTATGGATATTAACTCTAGTTTTATATATTGAATCATTTGGGTATTTTTATTATCGCATATATATTCACATATTTATGTAATCGAAAAAGACATAATTTGTGGTATTTTGCATTATCTTTTTGGTTAATTTTGTTGATTCTTATTAGTAATCGAAAGAGGCTAGTTGAATTAATGTTTAGACCTAGTTAGGAGGATATCGAAAGAGGTTCTGCTAAAGACTAATCCACTACGAATTCTTGCATATCTTCACTATGCTTAACTTAGTTTCTATTGTGAGGTTGAGACTTAATCGAGAGAGGAGTTTCAACTGAACGTTGGGACTAATAAAAGAGTGAATTCGAGAGACTCACTTGAACCTTAGAAGTGAATCAATTAGAGTTAATTCTCAAACAAGTATCTTCCACCTATCCAATCAACCCCTATTTTCTCCCTTTGATATCTTCTTTGCTTAATCTTGTTGCATTTTTCATTAGCCAATAGTTTAGACTTTTAGTAAATTTTAGTTTTAAATCGCACAATTTTAAATTGTTGATCATCTTGGATAGCAATTAAATTAGAAGCTACGAAAATAGTGTTTAAATCCAATCCCTGTAGATACAATATTTTCAATACTATATCCGACTAGCGAGTCTAAATTTATACTCCGGTTTTACGCTCGTCAGAGTAGAAGAATTACCTTTTGAAACAAACCCTAGAAAACCTCTTCTTAGGCGTTTTTGGTGATTTTTCAAGATTCAAGCAAAATTCCATGGATTGAATTCACACACACACACACACACACACAAATACACACACACACACACACACACACACACACACACACACACACACACACACACACACACACACACACATATATATATATATATATATTTATATATATATATATATATATATATATATCGACCCCAAATCTAAGACAGTCGTGATGACGCCTATCATGGAGCTAGTCCAGCCAAAACTACACTCGAATCATAATAGGCTTCCATTTACATCTTTACTATACTGATTACCCATAAAGGTTTCTTTAAACATTTATAGAACACTTAAAGCTATACTGAATATTAAATACAACCCCCGAGAACCCGGAGTCACTGGTCATGAGCATCTACATAAAATATACAACTCAACAAAAATAAATTCTATAATAGTAAGCAGGAGAGGGAGCAGGACTGCGGACGCACGCAACTACCTCGCAAACTTCCGAGAATCTCTGGAACAAATAGACAGCTCACCCTGCCCTAACACCTGGATCTGCACACAAGGTGCAGGGAGTAATGTGAGTACACCAACTCAGTAGTAATGAAAATAAATCAGGTCTGAGCAGCAAAAAATACATAAAATCAATGTCATCAATTCACAAGATGCAGAGCCTTTCTTTCCAATAGTATAACATAGATATATGAAATCATCATGCCTTAAAACCAACTTCAGAAAAATCCTTTGAAGAATGTATATTTTCAACAACTTCAAACCAAAAAATTTAGTATGAAAATGAAATGAATCATATAGAGGCCCCTCGGGCAAAACATATTTCATAAGCTCAGAGTGAAAGTAGTAAAATCATAAGTAGCCCCTCGGGCAAAACATGTATCATAATCAGCCCCTCGGGCATGCCTTACAGTCACTCATAATCAGTCACTCAGCACCTCACAGTCACTCATGCCTCCCAATCACTCGTCACTCAGCACTCGGCACTCGGTGCGCTCACTGGGGGTGTGTGCAGACTCTGGAGGGGCTCCTTCAGCCCAAGCGCTAATATCAAGTCACCTCGTGGCGTATCATATCTCACAATCAGGCCATCGGCCTCACTCAGCAGAACCTCTCAAAAAGCCCCTCGGGCGAATCAGTAAAACAGGGTACTCGATCCAAAATAATATTTTTAAATCTCAAAGTAGTGTAAATCAGGCTGAGTTTCGAAAACAGTAAGCATAATGTGGCTGAGTGAAATCATCAATAAATAGTGAGGAAAACAGCAGTAAAAAGCCCCCAAGGGGTCTAAACAGATCGACACGAGGCCCCAAACACGGGTTATAGCCCAAATATTTCAAAAATCTTTAGAACATAATTTAACATAAGGTTTTGAGTAAAATATGCAACTCATTAGTTGCCGCGGAGTGGACCTAGTCCAATCCAAAAATCAGTGCGCGCCACATACTCGTCATCCGACATGTGCGCCATTCTAAAATCAGTGAGTAATACGTAGTCCGGGGCTTCATAGCCTCAGGACAAGATTTATAACCATTACTTACCTCTACCGGGCCCAATACTAGTCAGCAATGCTCTTGCTCCTCAAATTGGCTCCCAATTGCTCTGAATCTAGCAAAAACCAGTTTAACATCATTAATATATACCAAAGGAACTCAACCCAATCGAAAACTATCAATTTATACAAAAATATCGAAATTCGGCCAAACCCGAGCCTTGGGACCACGCCTCGAAATCCGATAAAATTTACATCACAAGAACCCTTATCCTCCCACGAGTCCGTACATACCAGGAACATCAAAATCGGACCATAATTGCCTACTAAAATTGCCAAAAGAATTCCCAAATATTTCCTCCCATTTTTCCAACTTTTTCTTACTTAAATCCTTCAATTTACAAGCCTAATTGGAACAAAATAGCATGGAAAAGACTTTAATAACTCGGGATCTTACCTCTACTAAGACCCACGAATTCTCTCTTCAAATTGCCCTCAATTGAGCTCCAACCGCATGCAAAAAATGGTGAAATAACTAAAATTTCGCGGAGGCCTCTTTTATACTGTTCTGCCCAGCAATTCCGCACCTGCGGACAGTTAATCGCACCTGCGGACCCGCACCTGCTCAATCCAACTAATGGACCAAATTCTCTCACCTGCGACCCCTTCTCCGCACCTGCGGCTTCGCAGGTGCGGCCATCCCTTCGCACTTGCGAACTCCTCCTGATTAGACTCCCTTCGCACCTGCGCGTGGACTTCCGCACCTACGGCATCACACCTGCAGCTCCCCATCCGCAGGTGCGGCCAACACCAGAAACTTACACCAGCAATCATTTGCTGCAAATTTTCCAAGTTCAAAACTTCGCCAACCATCCGAAATCAATCCCGAGCCCCTCGGGGCCCTTACCAAACATACCAACACACCCCATAGCATTATTCAAACTTAGTCGAGCCTCCAAAACACCCTAAACAACATGAAAACACCAAATTACATCAAATTCAAGCCTATGAACTTTGAAAATTCCAAATTTCGCCAACGACACCGAAACCGACCGAAACACCTCCGATTGACCTGAAATTTTGCACACATACTCAAAATGACATTACAGACCTGCTCCAACTTCTGGAATCCCATTCCGACCCCGATAACCTATTTTCCGCTGCTGACCGGAAATCGCCAAAAATTAACTTTCGCCAGATCAAGCCTAATTCTACACCGTACATCACAACTTCATTCCGAACACACTCCTAAGTCCCAAATCACTTAACGAAACTATTCGAGCCATAAATTCGCATTCCAAGGTCATTCACCAATAAGTCAACTCTCAGTTGACTTTATCAACTATTAGGCTACCTTGAGAGACTAAATGCCTCAATTCTCGCCATGACCACTCTGAACCCGAACCAACCGACCCAACACACATAAATGAAGCTGAACCACCTAAAATGAAGCAGAAACGAGGGGAAACGGGGCTAAACTCTCGGCACGACCGGCCGGGTCGTTACATCCCCCCTCCCACTTAAACATACGTTCGTTCTCGAACGTGCCAAGAGTTGTTCCCCAATACTATGAAACTGTTACGTAGCTTACCATGCACATACCCGGGGGTGATCCCACGTCACCCTATCCATATAGGTCCAATAGCACAATATCGTTGAAATTTCGAAATCCAAATCCTGGCCTATAAATCTTAGAACCAAATTCCCACTTCTGAAATAATATACAAGATCAAAATTTCCACAACTATAAACTGAACAAGTCTGAACATGCTGAATCAAGACATATACGCACCCAAAATGAAATCACATAATACACCGCGCGACTCAAACACTCATAGCGATAACTCTTAACCTCAATAACTGCTCAGAACAACCCAATACCGGTACATAACCTCTTATCAAGAAATGCCTCGCTTTAACACTTCCATATACTGTTGATGATGAAAGAAGCACGTAGAACTAACAACCATTCATCCGATCAGTCAGACATGAAACTTCCCCTTCCCAAACAGGAATTATAGCAGATTTCTAAGTCGACTCCCGATATTTATCCTTCCAAATATGCTGTAGAAAATTCTGAAAATGTTCATTCCAAGTCCAATGACCTCTTCTTATCCATCACAACCACCCTGATGACATGACACATCGATACAATTCGAAGCCAAAACCTGTGCATCTTGTGCACTTAACAGCAACATCCCAATGAAATCAACTTATATAAAAGATTCACACGAGCGGACTATCCTGCCCTTAACAATTACCATCACCATATCATGCTAACAACCTGGAACACACCGTAAAAAATCAAAACACATGAATCTGATACCAAAGGTCATGCCCCTACATAACTCCGCTACACTGCGCGATCTCATCCAACCGCTGGTCCACTTGAAATATTTCAAGACATCTTGCCCAAAATCAATAACCATTCGAAATTCATCATCAGGTACTCAAAGTGCATTGCCATAACCATGGGGGAAACCGGGCGATACCATGCCACCCGAAACAGAAGGTATATAACCAACACGCCTCAATCCCGCAACACCCAATTACTTACCTTACTCAAATCTAGCTAATAAGCCCAATTAGAACCGCACCATATGTGCATATACCAATAATCACCACTCCTCGCAACACCGAAGGGTAACTCATAGATCACTATAGAACATGAATAAACTCAATCACAATCGAATGGTACATTTTTCAATAATAGAAACTCGGAGCCAACAATTCCGACCCGGTGCAGAACACACACCCATATTAGCCTACCAGTGACCCTAAATTAACTGTGATCACCCACAACAGATAGATAACTTAACGAAAAGTTCATAATGACGGAATCATGGTACATACTAACATTCGACTAGCTCTACTCGCATCCTCACAATTCACTACCAAAAATATCCTGTTTATGAGAACTGTCAGTCTCGAAGTCCATGAAACGTACGGATTACCATATCTGATCACAACTCCACTGCTCGACTACATAATGTCACACCTCCTTTTTCCTACCCCACATTAATGAAGGGTAGTAAGGGAGTTTTTCCACTTTAAGTGACATTATTCGGATTTAGGATTTATTTTAGTTTTTCAGAGTCGCCACCCGAATTTTTTACGATGCTCCGGGGCACCGTCTTATTTTAAAATCCTAAACCGTGGAAATTTAGACTCTGTTTTAAGTTGTCTGCACACCAGAAATCTGAGTAAGGAATTCTGNGAGTTAAAGTCGGGGACATGAGTTGCCACACCCGAGTGTAGATTATATAGTCATGACTATGGTCATGACAATTAAAAATGCCTATTTGAGGCGATATTCAATTATTCTCTAAGTTTTGGGATCTTTATCTAAAAGTAGTATTTTAGCTTACGGGATATGTATATAAATCGGTTTTAATATTTATGGATTTATCTTGAAACAAGTCACGATGGCGTGCACTTGTTTGTTTTTGGACACATTGTAATTTCGCCACATGAAATGCACCCGTAATTACGACATGTGATTTTTATCATAATTTTTTGAAGTTTAAAGACGGGGACATGAGTTGTCGCTCCCGAATGTTGGTTAGGTAGCTTCGGTATGATATTTGATTTTTTATCCAAATTTTGAATTAAGGGTATCCATCTTACCTAGAGGATCTCCTTAACGGTATTCGTTGTTCTAAAAGAGCATCTTATAGGCTATGGCCTCATCTAGCCTCGTTTTATCACGTTAGGCCATCCTAGTTTGCTATTTATGAGAGAAGACTATCGATTAGGAAATCCAACTCTTAATCAAATCTTAAAGGTCTTCACTTTCTAGTTTTGTAAATGATAGAAAATGTATTAATCAAGATGCACCTTATTCGTGTAGTATACATACACCTATAAGAATCACAGACATATAAATACATTATAGACCGGTCTCACTTCAAATTGGTAAGCCAGAATTACTTTACTTTTCTGAAACTTTGTAATTTCTAACGAAGAGCATAGCACATGCAGTTTTACCCAGTTCTAGATTAACAGTTCTTATCAATTTTTCAAATAACCTAATCGCATGCTTCTAGGTTCAGAAGTGTTCATACATTGATTTCAGAAAATTTTAAAAGGATACAAAATGAACTAAAAATGATCTACTAAATCCACTTATATTGCATCAGACGAATTCTTGAAACAACTGCTTCTAAAAATCCAAAAAAAAAAATTTGTTTACAAAAGGTTCCATGTGGGCTGATTCGAATATCATTTCCTCTTTTGTTTAAACATCTATTTTCGTTGAACTACTTTTAGAGCAAACAGATTTAAAGCTCCAGAAAATTTGCCTCAGAATTTTGTTTGAGCACAATAAACTAAAAGGCTAAAAATAAACAAAATGAATATACAGTCCAGTCCTTTGACTTACAAGATTCCAAATGCATAAATGAACAAATTACAGTTTTCTGAAGCGAGAATACAGCTTCTGCAAAAATACATTTTTTATGAATATCAAAGAAAAAACAAAAAAAAATGGAAATCCTAAATAGCTGCTCCATATCTGGATTCTTCGTATTGTATATCTGCAGCTTTTCGTTTGCAATTCCTAACTATCTCAATAATAGATATGTTATGCATCTTTTTTAGAGTAATTCTGACCATTGACAAGGTCAAATTTGACTCTAATGATGTCAAACTATAACAAAATTCTCTTGCGCATTGGCTGGACTGAATCTGACCATAGAAGAGGTCAGATTCAAGTCCAATGATGCTGCTTCGTTTAGACTTTTATAGTCATGCTTACTTCGGCTAGTATTTGGTCAAATACTTTGGCCACTATTGGCACTTTGAGGAGTAAATCCAACCACTGTGCAAGTTCAGATTCTTTTCCATAAGGCCCTTCCTAATTACACACTTATATCCTTTGAAGGATAATTTTCAGCAAGTTAAACTACTGTTTATGCACTTCCATGGGATGAATTTGACTATTAAGGAGTCAGATTCATCTATTCATGTGCTAATACAAACATAGTCCTAAACTCCATAGGAACTTGCTTATCTAGGCATTTTTTAGAGGATGAATCTGATCATCCAAGGGTTCAGATTCTCACTCTAATGCCCTTAACAACTACATACCTTATACCTCTTTTAAAGGGTAAATTTCAGCCATTGATACTACTTTGTGCACTATTATGGGGTGAACTTGACTATCAATGAGTCAAGCTCATCTACCCTAGTGCTAATACTAGCCCATCTAGAGATTTATTTGTTGAATCTCTTTATTGACCAGGGAGACTTAAATAAAAAATATTTCTGCACTCTTATTGATGGAATCTGACCATAGAGGAGGTCAGGTTCAACATCTTAATGCAGCTTGTTTCCTAACATAGGAACATTAGTACTTATCACACCTAATCTCAAGCAAACAATCATATACTGACAGGAGGGAAGCTAACCCCAGAAAACTGCCTATCATATTTACAGAATGTAAATGAAAAGTCTGCACAGTCACATTCAATCAAAACAAGAATAATAACTTCACTTGTCCACATCAAACAGTTTTACACAATGAGCAGAAAAATGAGAGTTCCTGTCCAAAGATTTCATTAAGAAGAGATGAACTGATACATACCTTTAGAGAGAGAATAACCAAAGAAACTTGACCAAATAAAGGTCAAGTGATAATAATAACAGCAAGGAGGGAAGGAGGACAACAACAGATAACAGAAAACCTAGAGAAAAGCAAACAGTCCAGTCAGAAATGCCCCCCAGAAGTCTTGAGTATAAATACTTGAAAAAAAAAATCTCCAGGAAAAAAGACACCCCAGAAATCAGGCAGAAAGAATAGCCATTGAACTAGGCCATATCCTTATAACTTGTCTTCAAAAAAAAGAATCAAATGCTTCTAATAGTACTCTCCTTTTAAAAAAAAAGACCTCTTGAGTTGAGATAGTATTTTCTGAAAATGGAGAGGATTTTTATCTTAACAGTTCCAGAGTGCCCAGAAAAGTTTCTCCAAAAAAAAAGTCCCCCCCTCTTCTGAATATCCTAGTCTATTTATAGGGAAATTCAGGGTAGCATCTTTTTTAGGATA